>MJUU01012315.1:0-38812 GCA_002080025.1 Modiolus philippinarum | reverse complement strand
ATATATCGGTAATTTGTATGAAGTTCCTTTGTTCTCACGAAGCAAATATTTTTCAGTATTTGCTACTGGCCGAATACAAAAAAATAATTGCAAAAAGTATCTTAGGCCACGCCTACTTTGTCAATCAGAATCAATGAAACAAAGAAATATACATCTTACAGAGACTCTTACCGAATGGTAAAAATTCTTTTACTAATCAATACTAGTCATTTTTACTATTTGTTGGAAATTAACATTCATTTCATTTAGTTAATTACCGATAAAAAGAATAAAAGAAGTTTTGTTTTTGATACAAGAAATATTGGCTCAAATAATGGACTCGCCCACAAGGGACTCGTCCATTATTGTTCGCCAATATTTCTTGTATTAAAAACAAAACTTCCATTATTCTATATATATAAGCTGTCTATAAATTCAGTCAACGTGGAAACTTTTTCATCTCCCCGGATTTGCGAATATTTACGCTAACGCAGGGCCTAAAATTTAAAATATAACGGTTTATCGTAGGAACAAAACGGAGTTAGAATTAGAGAAATGATTATCGAGATTGCCTTCCCACCGAGGGATTTGGTTGTTCTTCGAATGCACAGATATTACAGACAGATTACACTGCCCACGCCATCTCTGTGGGAGACCAAAGGGATGTAAAATAGAACAAGCTACAGATTTATTTTATGTGACACTTAAGTATATTAATTAACCGAAATTATAACATGTCTACGCTTTTGAATTTTTTTTTATTAAGTCCATCAGGTTCTAGCGTTTTCAGCTGGTACATCCAAAATTTTACCTTTTTTCTTCTTGTCTCCTTGTCCCAGTTCGAATTGACTTCGATGATTTGGACTCGTATATCATCGAAGGAGTGTCCAGAGTCTCACAAGGAATCTTCGTCAGGCGAGGCTGAGCATTTAAAATATTTGAAAAATATTTTTGTTTTTATAAGTGCATCGTTCATTTGATGTAAAACATATCAACTACAAATATTTTTTTAATGTATAACAATAATAGGTGCTTTATCTACTGAGAAACGTATACATATTAAACTGATATGTTAGTCTTTGTATGTAAAATAACTATGTTAATGTAATACTTCAAAAAATAAAATTAATAAAAAAGTGAATTTAAATCTATTGCATATTCTTTTTAAAACGTTTCTCGTCTTTTTCATTAAGTTCATCAGGCTCAATTGATCTGAGTTGGTATATCCAAAATCTCTCGAGCTTTTTTGTCCCAAGATGAATTACATTCAATGATCTGAAATGTAATGTCCTCAAACCGTGTAAGAGGACAGTCTCTATCTTTCACACTGAACAAACGATGATTGCTAAATCGTTTGTTGAAGTTGTCCCCCATTTCCCCAACATACTGTAGTTTGCAAGACTTGCATGTGAGGACATAAATAGTGTTTTTAGATTTACAGTTCAATCCGCATAAATGGTGTATTGTTGCCCAGTAACAGTGCTAAAAAATGTTTTTTTCGGTATTGGCAGCTCGGCGGCGAGCACAGTTACTTATACCGCAAGGCCTGTAGCATCCTGTTGTTGGTTGAGGCTTTTATGATATTTTAGCCGTAGCAAGGATGTCTTTTATATTTCCTAACCTACGAAAAGATGTTAAAGGTGGGGCTTTAAAACCTTGTTAGTCAAACGGATCATTTTCTATAAGGTTCCAGTGTTTACGTATAACTCTTGGGATCGTCATAAGGTCTGGGTGGCAGCTACTCTGATAGAGAAATTGGCGCTTATCTTTCATTTTAGTATGGAGATCAAATGTCATGGTTCCGTTTTGTAAAATTGTGGTGGTGTCCAAACTCAAATTTTATCTGTTGATGACTCGGCAGTAAATTTGATAGTAGGATGGAACTCATTACAATACTGCAAAAAACATTTCATTTGTTTTTATATTTTATTCCACTTGAGATCTATGTCATCAATAAAACGGAACCAGGGCATTGGTCTGCATGGGCGTTCGAAAGGAGCCTTTGTTCTAAATTTCCCATAAAGATGTTGGCATCTGATGGGGCTAGCTTCGTTCCCATGCTTGCTCCATGTATCTGTAGAAAATGTTCATCGTTGAATACAAAGTTGTTGTTTTCCAGCACTCATTTCAGAAGGGTATTGGTCCTTTCTACTGTTCAAAGCAGTTTCACAAGCACGTATACCTTCATTTTGAGGGATATTGGTTTATAAGGAGGATACATCCATAGATACTAAGATGGTATTTTTAGGAAGGGGATTTAATGACTCCATTTTCTTTAAATAATCTGAAGTGTCCTGTATGTATGAATGAAGTTGTTCTACATGAGGACGAGGATGGAAATCGACGAATTCTGATATTTTTTCTGTCGGGTGATCGTTTACCGAAAGAACTGGTCTTCCCGGGCACGCCTTCCTCATGCAGTTTAGGTAGGAGATAAAATCTACCGGCTTTGGTAATGAATATTCATAAGTCACATTGTCGATGTATTTTTAGTATTCATTTCAAAGAATGTTTCGTTAATTTTTTGGGTAATTGATGACGTATAGGATCTTCAGACATTTTTTTATAAAAATTTTTGTTAGCAAGTTGTTGATTTCCTTCTGCAATGTAGTCATCTTAGTCATATATGTGTTATGATCTAATCATCATTTACTTCATATCCTTTCGTAAAATATTTAATACAGGAGTTAGTCTTTTAATGCGGTGTTGAGTGGGTAAACAATTCCCCGTGTCTGGATGTATGCTCTTTATCTTTCTTAGATATGGTGCACTTGAACATGAGATTACATCTCATGTGTACACTTTGTCTATAACTATTATCTAAATTTATGTAAATTATAAAACCTAACGTTTAACTCCCTCCATCGCAGTTTTGTTCTTAGCTATACTTGGTATTACTGATTGTTCGGATTTCGTTTGGTTTTATGCATTTGAGCATATTTTGAAATTGTTGATTTCCTATGTTTGGGTTCTAGTGCTGCTGATGAGAAATTAATTTCCGAAATGGCCATACATATCATTAAAATTTATTGCAGTTTGAGTTCACATGTGTGTTATGGTCTCATGTTTATTTACTACATATCCTTTCTTAAAATATTTAATACAGGAGTTTGTCTTTTAATGCAGTGTGGAGTTGGTAAAAAATACCCATGTTTGGATATATGCCCTTTATTTTTCTTAGATATGGTGTACTTTTACATAAGATTATTTCTCATGTGTACGCTTTATAACTATTATTAAAATGAATGTAAATTTTAAAACCGAAGGATTAACTCTCTCCATTGTAGCTTTGTCCTTAGTTATATTTGATATTACTGATTATTCGGATTACGTATCGGTTTTTATGCATTTTAAACTTATGCATTTTAAACGTTTTTTTAAATAATGTATTTCCTTTGTTGGGGTTTTAGTGCTGCTGATAAGGAATTGAACATGAAATTGATTTGTTGCATTAGAATCGCAATAACAGTACATTATTTGAGTACCTGAGGGCGTCAATCTTGATTTGACGGTCAACATATCCGTTTAAAGGCTCCGCTACGCGTCGCCTATAAACTGCATTTTGACCGTCAAATCTACGATTGACGCCCTCGGGTATTCAAATAATGTACTGTTATTGCTTAAATCTATTGACATGACAATAAAGTATATAGACTTCGTCCTCGGTCAATATACATTTTTATGTCAATTTATGCCTTGACGTAATCAATAATCTATACGTGTTTGATGTTTCGTAATTATAAAGAAATATTTATTGTGAATCAATCAAGAAAACATTCGCAATCAAAATACTGTTATGACTGTTTGTTTAATGTTAAAGGGACCCTTTTCAGTTCAATGTTAAATCTATGGGAATTTTGTGTAAAGTCCACAGCCTAAACGGCTTGTGAAGCAAGCATCCCATGGAATAAAAACTTCATATGGAGAAGTGCAATTATTCCCGTGAGACGTACATGTACTGTTTTTTTTTTATTGTATATCAATAAAATCTTCAATCTAATTAAAATTAGTTCTCCGGGCTCCCCCACGCGACATAACAAAAAGGGGGGAGCCGGGAGATCTAATTTCAATTAGATTGTAAAATCTTGATATTTAAAGAAATAATTAATTTTGTCATTATTAGATAACTTTTTGTCGATTTTTCAATTAATTTTCTGAATAGAAATTCCTACCCTTGGATTCGCAACTGCTCTCTACATGGATTTTAATATCAAAACCACCAAAAATCTTTTTCTTATTTCTCACGTTAAATTTTCTTTCGCATGCACATGTAGATAGAATGCACCACTACAATCAAAAGCATGTGACATGATAGAGTTTCAGGCAGTAAATTAAGGTTGTACGGGAGTTTAAAATTGCGCATCATTCTTGCGCATGTGACTTAAAATGGAATTCACTATGGGACCGTTGCCGAAACCATTTTCAATATCTTATAATAGTTAAATTTGATGAAATTTGCCACTTTTATTAAGTAACCACGCAAAATATTGAACCTTTCAGCTAACTCCTGTTCCATTAAGGGGAGATAATCTGTATAGAAATAATATGAAAACATTAGTTTTTTGCGATAAGTTAAAAAATAAGTTCGGTGACCCCCAAATTTTTTTCATGGAAATTGAAGGACAGCATATAAGCTATTAATGTAACTGAAATAATTTAAAATTTTGTTAAAAATCGCTAATTTTTCATTTCATTTCAACCAAAATAGCAGATTTTTACATTTCAAATTTCATTCTTATAAGGCCGGTGACCCCTAAGTTTTATTTCATTTTTTGTATGCTTTAATAACAAAGGGTAAATCATCAAAAAATAATAAAATTCTTTCTGACAGAATTTTAGACCCCCGTACCACCTTAAATGTACAAATTGCTGACAATTCCGCAGATATTTACGGAGTTACATTGTGTACATGGTAAAGGAAGTTCATTTTTGAATTTAACACACTGTTTTTACTTTGGTTTAAGTCATGTCACTTTATATATGAAATCTGAGGATGTTATATCACAACCATTATAACTGTCTTGCCTTTTGCAACGCTCTTTTTCTTTTAAATGCATAAATCAGAATTATACACCCGACTTGCATACGAAAAATGCTATCCAATATTGAATTGAAGACTATTATTGCAATTGTAATAATTTTTTCAAGACGTCAAAATTGTATGTGTTTTCATACCATTCCCCCAATAATTTTTTTCGTTTAAAGTTCCAAATCGGCGTGTAGAAGTTGTAGCGTATTTCATAAGCTTTCAGACATTCATACCCTTCAAAATCCCCCGAAAATGAGCAACAGGAGGAGCACTATTAAAGCTCAACCAATAACTGCTAACAGCGACACTAAGTGAACGTTCGGCAGAAGATTGTTGCAGCCCTTTGCGTATTTTGTTCATACGCAAACGTTAGGGGCCATACGGTTTTTTTTTTTTTTTTTTTTTTTTTTTTCGTTTTTGTTTTATTTCATTTGTGTTAACATTTTTTGTATTGTGATATATTTAATTTGGTATTCTGTTACATTTAATTTTGTATGATTTTACATTTAATTTTGTATGACGTACATTTAATTTCATATTCAATTTAATGTACATTAATCAATATAATCTTGATATATATAGAAAAAAATTGTCACTATTGGACACTATTTTTTTTCAATTAATTTTCTGTATAGAAATTTCCCCCCTGGATTCGCAACTGCTCTCTACGTAGATTTTAAAAACCACCAAAAACCTTATTTCCCTTACTTCTCACGTTAAATTTTGTGTCGCATGCACATGTAGTTAGAATGCACCACTGAATTCAAACGAAAACGCATGTGACACGATAGAGGTACAGGCATAAAGCATAAAGCTAAATGTACAAATTGATGACAATTCCGCACACGTTTACGAAGTTACATTGTGTAAGTGGTGAAAGAAGTTCATTTTTTACTTTACATACCGTTTTTACTTTGATTTCAAGTCATGTCCCCTGATATATGAAAGCTGGGGATGTTATATTACAATCATTATAACCCTCTCCCCTTTAACAACGTAATTGTTCAAACAGCATAAGTCAGAATTGTTCGTATGTCATTAGCGTTCAATATTCATCCCTATAAAATCACCCAAAAGAGAGCAAGAGGAAGGGTACTATCACGCTTAAGCTCAATCAACTGCTAACTGCACATTTATCAGAAAATTGTTCCAGACCCTTTGCGTATTTTGATCATACACAAGCGGTAGGGCAATACGATATTTTTGGGAGTTTTTTTTTTATTATCTTTCTATTCATTTGTGTTTACATTTTTGTATTGTGTTATATTTAATTTTGTATTGTGTTACATATAATTTCATATCCATTCTATTTTATAAATTTTTGTCGATTATTCAATTTATTTTCTGATTAGAATCTCTTCCCCATGGATTCGCAAATGCTTTTTACATTGATTTTAATATCAAAACCACCAGAAATATTTTCTTAATTTCTCACGTTAAATTTTGTGTCCTATGCACATGTAGATAGATGGCAACACTGCAATCAAACGGAAACGCATGTGACATGATTGAGTTACAGACACTAGGCTAAATGTACAAACTGATGACAATTCCGCAGACGTTTAAAAAGGTACATTGTGTACATGGCAAAGGAAGTTTATTTTTGAACTTTACCTACTGTTTTTACTTTAGGTTTATGTCATATCACTTTATACATGCAAGCAGAGGGTTATATCACAACCATTATAACCGTCTTGCCTTTTTCAACCTCCCTCCTTGCGAAAATGCGTAAGTCGGAATTATTCACCCGACTTACAATCGAAAAATGCTATCCAATATTGAATTTTTGACTAACAAAATTATATTGATATTGCAATTATAATAATTTTTCAAGACGTCAAAATTGTATTTGTTTCATACCCTGCCCCTAATAATTTTCTGGTATACAGTTCCGAATAGGCGTGTAGAAGCTGTAGCGTATGTCTTAAGCTTTCAAACATTCATCCCCTCCAAAATCCCCCGAAAGAGAGCGAGAGGAGGGGTTATATCAAGCTTAAGCTCAATCAAAACCTAGTAACAGCGACATTTAGTGCACAAGAAGACTGTTGCAGACCCTTTGCGTATTTTGATCATACGCAAACGGTAGGGCCATACGATTTTATTTTTTTGATTTTCTTTCTATTTCGTTTATGTTTTAAACTTTTTGTATTATGTTATATTCAATTTTGTATTGTGTACCATTTAAATTCATAACCAATTTATTGTATATTAATCAATATAATCTTGATATTTATAGAAATAATTTGTCACTGTCAGACAAATTTTTGTCGATTTTTCAATTAATTTCTGAATAGAAACTCTTCCCCCAAGGATTCGCAACTCCTCTCTACATGGATTTTAATATAAAAACAGCCAAAACCCTTTTTTTGTCGCATGCACATAAACATATAATGCACCACTGTTATCCAAAAGAAAACGCATGATAGAGTTACAGGCAATAAGCTAAATGTACAAATTGATGACAATTCCGCAGACGTTTATGAAATTACATTGTGTACAAGGTATAGAAAGTTCATTTTTTATCTTTACATACTTTTTCTACTTTGGATTTAAGTCATGTAACTTTATACATTCAATCTGAGGAGGTTTTATCACAACCATTATAACAGTCTCGTCGTCTTTTTAAACGTCCTTCTTCAAAATGCATAAGTCTGAATTATTCACCCGACTTACATTCAAAAATGCTATCAAATATTGAATGTTAGACTATTAAAATTGTACTGATATTGCAACTGTAATATTTCTCAAGACGTCAAAATTGTATGTGTTTTCCTACCCTACACACAATAATTTTCACGTATAAAGTTCCAAATCTGCGTGTAGAAGTTGTAGCGTATGCCATAAGCTTTCAGACATTCAGACCCTAACAATTCCGAAAGAGAGTGAGAGAGGTCTTATGTAAAGCTTAAGTCCAACCATTACCTGCTAACAGGGACATTCTGTGCACATTTGGCAGAGGATTATTCCAGACCCTTTGCGTATTTTGATCATACGCAAACAGTAGGGACATACGATTTTTGTTCAATTTTCTTTCTTTTTCATTGGTTTACAATTTTTTGTATTGTGTTATAAAACCACAAAAAAAAACTTTTCCTTATTTCTCACGTTAAATTTTGTGTCCCATGCACATGTAGGTAGAATACACCACTGCAATAAAATTAAAACGCATATGACATGATAGAGTTATAGGCACTAGGCTAAATGTACAAATTTCCGCAGATGTTTACGAAGTTACATTGTGTAAATGGTAAAGAAAGTGCAAGCAGGGTATGTTTGATCGCAACCATTATAACTGTCTCGCCTTTTGCAACGTCCTTCTTTTTCAAAATGCATAAGTCAGCATTATTCCCCCGACTTACATGCGAAAAATGCTATCTTATACTGAATTTAAGACTAAATGATATTCATATTGCAATTGTAACAATTTCTCAAGAGGTTAAAATTGTATGTGTCATACCCTTCCCCCAATAATTTTCTCGTATACAGTTCCAAATCGGCGTGTAGAACTTGTAGCGTATGTCATAAGCATTCAAACAATCATACCCTCCAAAATCCCCCGAGAGCGAGAGGATGGGTTATATCAAGCTTTAGCTCAATCAACACCTGCTAACAGCGACATTAAGTGCTCATTCGGCAGAAGATTGCTCCAGACCGTTTGCGTATTCTGATCATACGCAAGCGGTAGGGCACTACGATTTTTTTTTCTTTCTATTTCATCTGTGTTTACAACTTTTTGTATTGTGTTGTATTTAATTTTGTACTGTGTTACATTTAATTTCATGTCCAATTTATTGTATATTAATCAATACTATCTTGATAATTATAGAAATAATTTGTCACTATTAGATGGATTTGCAACTGCTCTCTACACTGATTTCAATATCAAAACCAACAAAAAACTGTTCCTTATCTCACAAGTTAGATTTGTTCTCCATGCACAAGTAGATAGAATGCACCACTGTTTTCAAAAGAAAATGAATGTAACATGATAGAGTTACAGGCACTAGGCTAAATGTACGAATTGATGACAATTCTGCTGACGTTTACGAAGTTACATTGTGTACATGGTAAAGGAAGTTCATATTTGAACTTTACATACTGTTTTTACTTTGGGTTCAAGTCAAGTCACTTTATATATGCAATTTGAGGATGCTATATCACAACTATATAACTGCCTCACCTTCTGCAACGTCCTTCTTCTTCAAAATGAATAAGTCAGAAGTATTCAACCGACTTACATACGAAAAATGCTATCCAATATTGAATTTAAGGCTATTGAAATTATATCGATATTGCAATTGTAGTGAAAAAAGGTCAATCAGAGATTGTAAAGCCCCCGTTCATCTTTTTTGGACCAACACTAAAGTTTGGTTTTGAAAATGTATATATAGGAATCATCAATAAAAATTTAATTTAAAATTAACGTTTTTTGCAATCTGACTATTGAAAATGATCATCATTACTGTTAGGAATTGAAAAGGATATGGTTGCTAGGTAGAATTACCAAAACTAAGAGGTCTTTAAGACTCTCAGGAAATTAACCAAAATAAGAATCAAAGATTTTTGCAGTCTTTCTATTGAAAACAATGATTCTTAATGTAAGGAATTGAAAAAGATATGGTTGCTAGGTAGAATTCCAAAAAATAACAGGTCTTTGAGAGTATCAGGAAATTTACCAAAATTACAAAGTTTTTTGCAATTGACTTTTAAAAATGATCATCATTACTGTTAGAAGTGGAAAAATATATGGTTGCTGGGTAGAATTCCAAAATATAACAGGTCTTTTAGACTTTCAGGAAATTTACCAACATAAGAATCAAAGTTTTTTGCAATCTGAGTACTGAAAATGATCATTATTACTGTTAGGAATTGAAAAAGGGTATGGTTGCTAGGTAGAATTCCAAAAAATAACAGGTCTTTAAGACTTTACGGAAATTAACCAAAATTAGAATCAAAGTTGTTTTTTTTTGCAAAATTCCAAAAAGTAATGGGTCTTTGAGAGTTTCAGGAAATATACCAATATAAGAATCATATTTTTGAAATTTTAGTGTTCATACCAGCTGATGACATTAAAGAGTTGCTTAATTATATGATTTCATGTTAGAATTTCAAAAATCATTGGTCTTTGACATTTTCAGGAAATTTACCAAATTAAGAATCAAAGATTTTTGCAGTCTTTCTATTGAAAACAACGATTCTTAATGTAAGGAAATGAAAAAGATATGGTTGCTAGATAGAATTCCAAAAAAAGGATAACAGGTCTTTGAGAGTTTCAGGAAATTTACAAAAATTAGAATCAAAGCTTTTTGCAATTTGACTTTTGAAAATGATCATCATTACTGTTAGGAATGGGAAAATATATGGTTGCTAGGTCGAATTCCAAAAAATAACAGGTCTTAAAGACTTTCAGGAAATTTACCAAAATAAGAATCAAAGTTTTTTGCATTCTGACTATTGAAAATTATCATCATTACTGTTAGGAATTGAAAAAGATATGGTTGCTAGGAAGAATCCAAAAAAAATTACAGGTCTTTAAGACTTTTCGGAAATTTACCAAAATTAGAATCAAAGTTTTTTGTAATCTGTCTATTGAAAATGATCACTGATGAAATAAGGCACCAAAAATATGGTTGCTAGGTAAGATTCCAAAAAGTAATGGGTCTTTGAGAGTTTCAGGAAATTTACCAATATAAGAATCATATTTTTGATGATTTCATGTTAGAATTTCAAAAATTATTAGTCTTTGACATTTTCAGGAAATTTACCAAATTTGGCACCGAAGCCAAAATTATAAATTCTTATCTTGGATTCCAAAAGCAATTCAAGTAATTCCCTATGAAAATGTAAACCACAAAATGAAAATTATTCATAAAGTTCCAATCATATGCTGAGTACTTATTGTTTTAAGTTTTTTTTTGTCCCTTAAAGGCATGATCCCTGGGGTCATACCAAATGTCTGCCATCATTTAGCAAATTAGATAATCATAATGGAATTCATATAGAAAGTTTCAGCTTCCAAACATAAATACCTCAGAAGATTTCACATATTACTGGATAACTCGAAATACAATTTCGCTCATTATTCTGCCCTGAGGACAAATTTCAAAATTCCTAATCCTTCGGCGCAGACAACTTTTATAGTGTTACTTATACCCTTAAAACCAGGTTTCTGTAACTTAAGGTGTAAGAGGAGTTCTGGCTGAATCGTATTTTTTTTCCTTTTTTGGACCCCCCTAGAGGCCATGTCCTTAGGGGTCATTCGAAAATTCCGACGCCCTCTGTGAAGATGCCACATAATATGCGAGTCGATTCCCGGGTTTCAACTTTCTAGCCAAAATAGACTTGGAGATTTCTCCGATCAGTGGATATCGCGAAAATTCGTTTTCGCCCAGAATTTGCCCCTAGGACAGAAATTCCGAACCCCTAGCGCGCTAGTGCAGATCATACGCTAGTATGGTGTCAACTTTCAAATTTCTATCTCTTATAGTTCCAGAGCTATTGGGGATTACTACACACATACGAACGTACGTACGTACGTACGTACATACGGACGGACTGCATTAAAT
The DNA here is from genome assembly GCA_002080025.1 of Modiolus philippinarum. Classification (NCBI taxonomy): domain Eukaryota; kingdom Metazoa; phylum Mollusca; class Bivalvia; order Mytilida; family Modiolidae; genus Modiolus; species Modiolus philippinarum. The sequence goes on along the minus strand of MJUU01012315.1, from coordinate 27,238 downwards.
AATCCCCCGCTTTCGCTAAGCGGTGGGATAATAATTTCTAAAGACGTCAAAAATGTGTTTTTATACCTTCCCCCAATAATTTTCTCGTATAAAGTTCCAAATCGTCGCGTAGAAGTTGTACCGTATGTAATAAGCTTTTCAAACATCCATACCCTCCGTAATCCCCCGAAGTGAGGGAGAGGGATTCTTTCAAGCTAAAGCTCAATCAATACCTGCTAACAGAGAAATTTAGTGCACATTCGGCAGAAAATTGTTCCAGACCCTTTGCGCATTTTGATCATACGCGAACGGTAGGGACCATACGATTTTTTTCAACTTTCGTTCTATTTCATTTGTGTTAACACTTTTTTGTATTGTGTTATTTTCAATTTTGTATTGTGTTACTTTAATTTCATATCAAATAATTATATATTAATCAATATAATCGTGATATTTATAGCAATAATTTGTCACTATTAGACAAATTTTTGTCGATTTTTGAATTAATTTCTGAATAGAATATCTTCCCCATGAATTTGCAAATGCTTTCGTCATTGATTTTAATACAAAAACCACCAAAAATCTTTTCTTTAGATAGAATGCACACTTTATTCAAACGCATGTGACATAATATATTGATTGATTGAATATTGTTTAACGTCTACTCAGCAATATTTCAGCTATATCAAGACGAGAACAAGTTTGTTGATAAATAATCACTTTGGGGTATGGAAATGGCCATGGGACGGGAAATTCTGACTGCCACTGGAAAAGTAGGGGGAAATCGTCAAGGGCGGGGAATTTAGCCTTGTAGCCGATCACCTACGGACCACCCCAAAAAGAGCTTGCTACAAGGGTTCTTTAACGTGCAGGAAGCGTGGCATTTCTTCCGACACGTGGACCTGAGTTTACATCCCATCCGAAAGATGGGTTGTGTATTTATTAATCCCGCACAACCACGGAATGGGTCCTATTTCTATATCCCGGGACCCTCGGGGTCAGCCTCCGTTTAGGAGGGGTCACACCCCGCAAGCCGGAGATACTGGGTCCTATTTCTATATCCCGGGGTTCCCTCGGGGTCCTCTGTTAGGATGGCTCATACTCCAAGCTCAGAGGATGCTGCGGGCCTATTCTTCAGCCGGGACCGCGCACGGCGGGTGACATAATAGAGTTTCAGGCATAAAGATAAATGTACAAAACAACGGCAGTAGAATACCGAAGGAGCAAAGGAGTGAAATTTACAAAAATCGAAGTCCAAAGACACGGCAAAAACAAGAACACAGAAAACAATGACGTTAGACACAAAAAACAATGACTTTAGACAGGTACAAAGCACAGAAACAGAAATTTTAACATTCAAAACAATGGCACACACAGTGTGAACTCCAGTAAAACTGAGAGTGACATCAGGTGCTCGGGAAGGGTAAGCATGTCCTGCTCTGTTAACAGCACCCGTCACACTCTGAGTGATTCAATCCGGAAAAAATGTCAAAGTCGCTAGTCAAATCCGGGAAGACGTGAATCTAGCTGAAAATGTCCACTTTCATTTGGGATAGTGACACGTCATATCTTTCAATGATGTCATGGTGACGGCCATAGAATTTCGTACACATGATGACGATTCCACAGACGTTTACGAAGTTACATTGTGTACATGTATAAGGTCAAGGAAGTTCATTTTTGAAATTAACGTACTGTTTTTACTTTGGTTTTGTCACCTTTTATATGCAAGCTTAGGATGTTATATCACAGCCATTATAACTTTCTCGCCTTTACTTCAAACAGCATAAGTCAGAATTGGTCACCTGACTGACATGCGAACAGTGCTATACAATATTGAATTTAAGACTACTAAAATGATATGATATTGAAATTGTAATAATTGATAAAGAAGTCAAAATTTTACGTATTTTTATAACCTTCTTTAAGTAATTTTCTCGTATAAAGTTCCAAATCGGCGTGTACAAGTTGTAGCGTATGTCATAAGCTTGCGTATGTCATAAGCTTCAAACATTCATACCCTTCAAATTCCCAAAGGAGATGCCAAGATGAGGGGTACTTTCAAGATTAAGCTCAATCTATACCTTCTAACAAGGACATTTAGTGCAAATTCGGCAGAAGATTGTTCAGGACTCTTCGCGTATTTTGATCATACGATTTTTGTTTCGACTTTCTTTCAATTTCATATGTGTTTACAACTTTTTGCATTGTGTTATATTTAATTTTGTATAGTGTTACATTTAATTTTGTTTTGTGTTATATTTAATTTCATTTATTGTATATCTTGATATTTATAGAAGTAACTTGTCATTATAACACAAATTTTTGTCGATTTTTCAATTAATTTCCTATATAGAAACTCTTTCCTATGGATTGGCAACTGCTCTCTTCATGCATTTTAATATCAAAACCATCAAAAACCTGTTCCTTATTTGTCACGTAAAATTTTGTGTCGCACGCACATGTAGATAGGAGGCACCAATGTAATCAAATGAAAATACATGTGACATGATAGAGTTTAAGGCAGAAGGCTAAATGTACAAATCGATTACATTTTCGAACACGTTGACGATGTTACATTGTGTACATTGTAAAGATAGTTCATTTTTGAACTAAGCACAATTTTTACTTTGAGCTTAAATCTTGTCACTTTATACATGCAAGCAGAGGATGTTATAGCACAGTCATCATAACTGCCTCCCCTTGTGCAACGTCCTTCTTCTTCAAAATGCATAAGTCAGAATTACTCGCCCGTCTTACATGCCAAAAATGCTATGCAGTGTTGAAATTAAGACTATTAAAATCACAATGATATTGCAATTGTAATAATTTCTCAAGACGTCAAAATTGTATGTGTTTTTATACCCTTCCCGAAATAATTTTCTCGTATATAAATCAAAATCGGCGTGTAGAAGTTGTAGCGTATATCATAAGCTTTCAAACATTCATACCCTCCAAAATCCCCGAAAGAGAGCGCGATGAGGGGTACTTTCAGGCTGATGCTCAACCAATACCTGGTAACAGCGACAATTTTTCTTTTGCACTAAATAAAAGATCTTAAAGAATCTATTTTACCACGATGGAAATTGATAACAACCGAAAAAACCCTTTCCAATCGAAATAATTCAATCCACTATTTTTGTGTTCAATGCCCCTCCAATCATTCAAATAGGTTGTAAAAAAATGTAGCAACCTCCATTCATGGGCAATGTATTAAGGCTTATAAGACACCGAACATTTAACTTGAAAAGGTGACTATGGTTTCCCCCAAAAAAATTTATGTGAAAAAAAAAATTATTTTGGCTACAAAAATGATGAAAAGAATTCTGAAGGTTTTCTTCCCCCAAAAATATTGCTTATTTTGAAAAAAAAAATTTCTTGATTCAATTTTTAAAAAATCGCGAAATATTGTCTGTTCAGAATTAAAAAAAATCATTTCCCCTTTCACCTTTTTTAGTTAAATGGTCGTCCCTAAGTATTACGCAAAGATATTTTTTTCTGATCACGTATTGCAATTCTGGAAATTTCAAAATTGTTTTTGGTGGCATTTTAAGGATATGCGCTTTAAAAAATCGGCCCCTCAGAATGCATATGACTTAATTACACATATCACGCTAAGACCTGTACTTAAACTTCACATGTTGACTATTTTTCATGAAGAGATACAAAACCTTTCACAATTTACCAATTCTATTTATACATGTACATACGTAAAGCCCACACGTCTCCTTCGTATGTTAACATCCGGTACAATTTTTTTTAAATCGCAGTTCTACGCTAATACATGTATGCATGATTATATTTTCAAATTCTGTTAAACTATACCTGTTTAGAAAAAAAAGAAGGGAAATGGGGAATGTGTCAAAGAGACAACGACCCAAAGGGGAGTATTAACCTTTTAAATGTCTATTTGAACGATAATTATCATGTTTTGTCTTTTTATTTCATATCTTATATATTGGATATATAACTGCTCCCGTAATGTACATTTGGTTCATTCGTACAAATTGTCACTTATCCGGTTACCTCTATGAAGGACATTCGAATATTTTGAAGAGCTTAGACGATTATTAAAGATAATTACTTCATGCACTTATGCTAGTGCCACTACCAAGTCGGGTTATCCCGGTTTCTATCGTTAATTACTTTTGTCTGTTGTCTGTCATTTGTGGATTTCTGGTGCAGTTCCTTGTTGATTGTGGCATGTCACTGTAATGAAATGCACCTTCCTTATTTTGTCCCGCCTTATGTGAGCACTGCACTATCAGGTTTTGTTCTATGACATCGTGATTCTGGGAAAACTCAAGCACAAAGAACAATTTTTGAACATGCGTGAAACACCAGTTTTCCCGCGAACTACCTGATAGTTCAGCAGCGACACCTATAGGGAAAAGCAGGAAGGTGAATTCCATTTATACCCATTGTGGGTTTTACCGTTATCTTTTGTTTGTCGTAATTTTTCAAATTTGCTGAAACAGTTTAAAGAAAGATGATGACAATGATAATTTTCTGATGGAATGCGATGTTAAACTGTGTTCCGCACTAGCTGTCATGCTTTTATCGGATCGAAATGAAAGGATCATATCTTTGTGTGGGACCTCCGAATCACTATTTCTTACAAGTTTTCTTGAACTTGCTTCAGTGATTTTAGAAGAGATGATGCAGATATAATTTTCCCATACTTTTCAATGTAAACATACTTTCCAAGCTATATTTTTTGTTGGATGATATCGAATTGAGCATTTTAGCTCACCTGGCTATGCCAGGGTGAGCTATTCCCATCACTTGTCGTCCGTCGTCCGTCCGTCGTTAGCTCACTTTCAAAAATCTTCTCCTCAGAAACCACTGGTTCAAAGGAACCAAACTTTAACTGAATCATTTACTAGGGTATCTAGTTTCAAATTTAAAATTTTGTATGCCTTAGGTCAAACAACATGGCTGCCGTTACTAAAAATAGAACATAGAGGTAAATTACAGTTTTTGGCAGATAACTCAAATACTGTTACAGATATCAAAAATCTGATGTTGTAAAAATGATCAGCATGAAAATATCTACCCATGCTGAAATTTTGAAGAAAATCTGATGACCCGTATAAGAGTTATTGCCGTTTTTCCGAAAAAATTCCCAAAATTTTGATGTTTTTTTTTTTATTTTTTAAAAGTTTTATGTTTAATAGCTACCAGCAGGGGACATAGATGAACATTGGCCCCTTAAGTTTGGAAACTGCATTAAAAAATCTTCTCTGAAACTGCTTGAACAATTTTAATTAATTTTTATAAAAAGTTTCTGATTTTTATGTACATAGACCACCAAAGATGGACCACCAATTGGGAATTATAGTGCTGCAGGACCCAGGTGAGCGATACAGGCTCTTGAGAACCTCTTGTTTAAAGGACCACCAATATATCATTTCAGTAATGTTAAGTTGAATTTACTTGTGGTTTTAGAGGAGATGATCGAATTATAATTAGTCAAAGGAGTCCCCTGTTCCGCAATAGCGGCCATGTTTTGAAAGATTCAACCGAAATGTGCAATTGTTGTTAAGGAGTCTCTAGACGTCATACATTTTAGCTACATTTTTTTTTCGAAAGTTTCAGAACAGATTCACCAAAAGGTTCTAATGTTAAACAATTCCCTGTACTGGCGACCGGGTCTTTTATCGGATCGGTACGATTTGTGTTAATTTGGATAAGAATTTTCATTCATAATTCCTTTAAAACTGGGTTGAATTTGCTTCTAAGAAAAAGTTATAAGATATGATTTCCCATAGAGTTCAATATGAAACTATGCTCCGTGTTGGCGGCCATAATCTTTGTTGGATGCAATCGAAATGGGCACTCTTTGTAAAAAACCGAGAAATATAAAATTGGTTATTTAATAGATGGAGTATATCGTGGCTTTTTTCCTGACTATAAGACTGTATCGTGGCCTTTTTTCACAGACTATAAGTTAACTCTGGAATTTTAATTGGAATGAGGATGAATACTAATCGCTGTACAAAACATGCTCTCTGTTCCGGAACACCTGAAGATATGTACTTCAATTGATTATCAAATATTTTGATAAGTTTTAGCCAAGATTTTATTAATAATAAAATATTTAAGAACTATTTGGCATAAAATTTTAAAACATTTTGTAAAGTTTTCCGAGAAAGAAAATAATTTCCTGTTGTAATTGTCGCACTTTCTAGACCTGGTGTCCGAGGGAACATGCTCAGGTTCTTTCTCTGGATTGTATATCTTACAAACATTGTTTAAGGTAGTAGACCTGTGTTAAGGGAGATAACTCTTTTAATCAGCAAGGCGTTTGAAACAGTCACTTTCATTGATGGTTTTTAGAACTCTGTGAAATGAATTTAAATCATCAATGTTACTTAGAAGCTAAGAATTTATTTATTAAAATAATTTAAACAAACATACGCGGGATTTTTAGGAGTAATGTCCCTTAACCTAGATCTACTACCTTCAATACGATATTGGCATGCTAATCCTAATTATACTGCAAAGTACAGTCTGTTAGTCTAGTTAAATTTGAAATTTTCCTAAATACCAAGATTTTTTAAATTTCTATGCCCGAAATGTTCCATATTGCCATTGAACGTATCTCTACCCCTATGAAATATTAATGAAAAATTTAATATTTTCATTAAAATTGCGCAAGTTTGATGGTCTAGAGAACACGAAGGGCATCTCAGTTCTCAATTTTGATAATTGTTTTAATTTTTCAATCTATTTTCTTGAACATGAAACAGTTAACAAGATGTTTACATGATTTTAATGGCCTAAGTTTTATTTTTAAAAAGGCCAATTAAATGGTTCTAGAATATTTTCGTTCTTGACTTAGTTTTGCCTTTCTTTTGGAAAATAATATGTTTTAGGAAGCAAATATCATTTAAAGTAGGTATCAAGTTAAAGGCTTATTATATTCGCTTTACAGCTGTTACAAATTATGGCCATTTTTAGGTGATATAACATCATATATCAATAAAACTTATCACGTCCCTCAATAAATTATTGCTAAAATTTGCAAGTTTGTGTCGACTGTCGCACATAAATGGTCAGAACTCAACAGTATTATTGTTTATATATCATATAATATGACTCTCTTCTTTGGCTTTGGAAACAAAGCTGTGTTCTAATTGCAACAATATTTTTAGCACATGCGTATATCTTTTACAAAAGGACATTCGTATTGTACAGTTTCACATTTTATTCATTCAAAATTCATGTGTAAATAAAGTTTTAAATAATGAATCACCGAAAAGCTGCATCAAATAATGACGATAATAGAAATTTACTACAGTTACTGAACTGAAATTGACATAACCGTAACCTAGCAACGAGAGTGTTGTTGTTATGAAATTTTGTCTATGTTACATATCATGCTCTATAATTTAGATGTATTTTTTTTAAATTTTTAACGTTAATAAAATTATAAATATGTTTTTTATTCCTTTTCTTTTCTTTTTCGGCTTCAAATATAACTTAACTAAGCAGTCATACAAATCAGAAATACAACCAGCTCACATTTATACCCGCTTCGATTTTAAAATATCCGTATTTCATTTTTTTACAATATATTAGTTGTATTAATTCATAAGCTTATGAACAACTTGTATTAATAAAATAACGAATATTGATTTCTCTATGTCCATTTATGTGTGTTTGTATGCAGTTTTCCGACATATTTTAATTCTAGCGTCAAACTCAATATTGCTCTCTAAGAGCCGCTTCGAATGTTCAAAATGCTTGTTAAATATATTAGAATCGAAATAGATTATTGCAATTGGGCTCTGTGTGAATTAGAACATGGTCAGACCTTATATTTGTCTTCATTTTATACCTTGCTATCGCTCGGTATAAAATACTGACAAATATAACGTCTGCCCATGTTCTTATTTGCATAGATCCCGCTTGCAATAATCTATTTCTTAAATATTGCATAAATAATATCATAATGTGCCATTATAACACATGTTTGTAGACTGAATCCAAATATTTAGCCTTAATTGGCAAAAAATGTCTTTTAGACTTTGAGCATATATCTGACAATAGGTCATTGAATTGCTTTTATTTATGAATTAGCTATAATAAAGCTCTGAATAAAAGATTCGATGGGTATAAAAATACCGGATGATGTTACCCCTGCCCTAAATAAATACATCGAAAATTATAGGTTTTGGCAGTTTTTGTATTTAAATGAACAAAAGATGTCCATACTTTTGTCTCATATGAAGAAAATTGTGAGATATAGAATATAAAATGAAGAGTGCTGTGAAGCAGTTCGTGTAAGCATGAATTAACGAAAAAGTTAAAATTCTTGTCGAACTCCGATAAAAGGTAATTGTAAACATACATATTATATCAAACGTAAAAATAAAAAAAGAGGTGGTGATGTCTGAAAGAAACCATTTTAAATGCTGTAATAAGATCAATTCTTTGCAAGCAAGTCACTACATATAAGTACTCTGACTAGTAGATTTTCGTTCTAATGCGAAAGAAGGTGAAAAATTGGTCATCAATTCTGTTTTTGATTTTATGATGCAAAATATACTCTAGACAGTTCTGTCTTAAATAACAGCATTGTTTCTTATGAATGCGAAGTAGCTCATGCTAACCCTTCCGGAGTACCTGATGACAAACGACTTGATGATCGCTCTATGTTTGTCTACCAGCTTGGGAAGCTGATGCTTTTGTTTGGCAACGTATGTCAGTGATTGTAATATTCTTTGCACAGTAATATTTGTTGACAATCCATGGCAAACATGGATGTAGCGTTGCTATAAATCTGGCAGTGAATTCTGCTCAAACCGCTGCTAGTTGCCGTCTTGAACTTTCAATGAGGTACAAGCAAAGCTTATTTTTAAAGGCCTCATGGTGACTTCAAGATAAAGAACACTAATAAAAGCGTTGTTACATTATTTGATTTAACCATGAATTTTCGGAGAACTTGTGTCATTTGCATTTGCTCCATATCCCTTCATTATTTATTCATACTGTTAGCGATTTATTTTTTTTTTTTGCGGCATTTTTATTATGTTTTGTGTGTTTCGTCTGTACTGTTTAAGTTTTCTGTCTGAAAGTTATCCTTATTTTGCCATATATTCTCAAATGAATATTTTGGTCTTTGCTTTGGTATTTATTTCAAAATTTATTTTCAATTATTCATGTAGACAAAAACCGAAAATCTTACACCAAAACTATAATTATAATGAATAATATCATACTTAACGAGGGTGATATTTTGAATGTCGAAATGAGGAGTATTTAAAGTAATACATAATGTGAGATTATCGATAGCAATCAAAGGTTCCCGTCAATTTAATTCAATTAAGCATACAGGACTTTAGAACATCTAGCCTGATCGACTATTTGAGCTATTGCCGTCACTTGGCGTCCGTCGGTGGTCCATATTTTGTAAAGTTAAAAATCTCCTCGAGACCACTGCGCCCATTTTAACGAATCGGGTAATCATATAAAAAGGGCGTCGTTATTCAAAATTATGTCAGATGAGTCTAAGGAGCAAACAGCATTGTTTCCGTGATTAGAAATAGGCAAGTATGCACCTGTTGAAAGATGACCGCAACCAGGAACTTAGATTAATATTAGATACAGATAAAACATTTCAAAGATCTTCTTTAAACCTAATTGGCAAATTCTAATCACTGTCACAATACTAGTACCCTTGGATGGGTCCCCTTTAAAAATTTTGTCCGGTTAGTTCGTGCTTAACCCAAGAATGCCTCCAGCTGGAAACTTATTTAAACATTGGACCCTTTGGGAAAACACGTCATTTTTATGCACTTGGCAAATCGGACCTATTCTTGCTCACAATGACCCTTTGAAAAACATGCACCCCAAGTCCGCATTAGATGGCAGCAATATGTAACATAGTTCAACATAACACCCTATGGATGTGATGTTGCTCGAAACTTATCAATGGATTCCGCTTTAACCAGTTGTAAGAGCCTTCTTAAAATTACTATGAAGTATGATCATAGCTCATTCTTGATGTCCTCATAATGACTTCGGGTTGAAGAACGACAATAAAAGCGTTGTTCAATTTCTTGGTTTAATCATATAATTGTAGAGACTTTGTCTCATTTGCATTTACTCTATATCCTTTCAGTATTAATCAATGAAAGGATTAAGCAGCTCTTTTGAACCCAACACAAATGGGACCAAACATAGTCAAAAGAGTCCTTTGGTGGTGATTTTTGAAAATGCGTCCGGTAAGTGTACACGTCATCTTAGAAGGTCGCTCGAATGGCCCCCTTTAAAAATTGTGTAGGGAAAGTCCGTATCTCATTCACGATGTCTAAAAGCTGGAACTTAGTATAGCTTTTGACTATGCTGGAAAACAAATTCAAAGATCTTTTTCTCGGAAACTGTGCCATATGGAATCAAACTGACTCATAACGGTCTATTGGTGGCCTCCTTAATAATGTGACAGATAAATCATCCATAATTGCAGCAAGTCTGAAACAAGTTTATAATCGGGCCCTATAGGAAAGCACATTAAAAGCTCTTTTCCCCTAAAATTCTTGGCCAATAGGAGCCATACTTGGTATAGGTATCTCACTGAAGAGACAAAAATTGTCGAAATGGCAATATATAGAAACTAATTTCCCAGTAAGTTCGGTATTTTGTTATTCAACTTTCGAACTTGAATTGTTTTTGGTCACAATATGACTTTTGATATACTGTTGCACATGTTTGGCGATGCATGGATATAAGGAAGTGCTATTCCTATCGTCAATGACAGTTTTATAGTAAATCGTGTAACCATGTCCATGTATGCCTCACAGTTTTATCTGTTTAGGAGGTATATCTAGATTAAGGGAAATATCTCTTACAAATTAGTTGTACTTTTGTTTTTAATCAAATTTATAAAGATATTTTTAAGTTTCGAACCAAAAATGATTTTAATTCCTTTTCATATCAATGGCAAATAAGCATCGATGAAAGTGATCATTTCAAACGCTTTACTGATTAAAAGATTTATCTCCCTTTACAAAGCTATACTTCATAATGCATTTTGATACTTGAATATCGGTTTGCTATGCATTCTTTTCGTTAGGGTGTTTATAATTTTGTACAAGAACAGAAAGCTTTCGTATTCAACATAAATTTAATAAAACATATTGACAACATTTAAGAAAGGCACATTTTATGTAAGATGCATTAATTAAGTTCATTAAGTAAAGAAAGTAGATCGGCCCAAGCAAAAATCTCAGACAAAACTTTCCAATATTATGATATAAAAATGTATTTATTAAGTATATTAAGTAATAGAGGTAGTCGACCCAAGTAAAAATCTCAGACATATTTTTCCTATATTATTCCTTTATTATAATATTTTGTAGTGCTTGATACACATGTTCCAAAACTTAAATAAAAATAATATTTCAAGATCATCTTTTTTTGTTATTAGATGACGAAAAACCAGGCCAAATTCGGTGTTTATCAAAAAGCTATCATATGAAATAACTATCAAATATATATTTTAAATTTTTGTTAATTAAGACAGAAACACATATGCTTTCAAATGACTTGGAAAAATACATTCGTAACTGTACGATTAAAAGAGATATTAAATGTAGTTAACGAAATAAAAAGATATTTACAATAGCTTAATCGCGGCAAGGTGAATAAAGTATGACGACAAATATTATGTTAAAATGTAAAGCCCTAACAAGAACATTTTGTCCAGAAAATTAAGTAACTTCCTCATCCAACTTGTGTTTGGTAATATGTGCCATGTACTAGTGTCGATCTACCTTAATTTTACAGACACCGCCCTAACAATGATGTTGAGGTGATCTCATAGTTACATTCTTCTTTTTACATATTTCAGAAAATTGCATCATGTAACTTATTCATTATATCACTGGGGTCCAAGTGCAACCAGAGAATTTTTTTACTCTGGTAAATGGCATGTAATTTCTATATATGCGACTCGATTACGTGGCTATTGCAGTAGATTTTTTATTCGCTTCAAAATAATCACTTAATTGAGTCGCATCCAACAAATTGAAATTAAATGCCATTGACACAAATAAAGAAATTCCCGCGTCGCACTTCGGCCCCAGTTTTATATGCTATCATTGTTGTTTCAACAAAACTTGATTCTGATGCAACAGTAATACAATAGTGAAGGGGAAAGTATTGAAGTAACCTATATTTCACCTCACATTACGAATCTGCATAATTAACCCGTCTAAGCTTATGATATAGCAAAAATGATCCTATAAGCAAATATCTGACTGATTAAAGCAAGACCAAATTTCCAAAGCTCTAATGGTAACTGAAATTTGGTAATATACTTAACAACAAGAAAAACACAGCACTTGTTTCATGCTGATTAGTTTCCTTAAGATTTCAGTTATATCGACTCCTTTTCTGTATCCTTTTCTGTATATTTTGGTCTCAAATGTAGATAACAAGCAAGTCGATGTTTTGTCACAAAAACGTTTCTTGAATATGTATGGATTCAATTTTCCCTACGTGCTCTTCTAAAGGGGTATCCTCCCAAAAGATAAATAAAGATGTGAAAGTTAGCGAAAACTGAACCGTCAGTTTAAAATGAATAATCCAAGAACAATGGCAACATCGGAAAAACAAGGCAACACGGATATAACATAAATATTTTACGAAAAGATATGGAGTAAATGAACATGAGATCATAACATATATGTAAACTAAGTGCGACACATAACAGAAAATGAAGACAGACACACATACAAAGATGAACAAACCGGACTCAATGAAAAGAAAACATGGGCGGGATGGGGTGTATCGGTAGAGTAAGTATCTCCTGCATCTTATAAGACGTGTTGAAAATATCGAATCCGGCAGAAGTAAAAGAAACTTTAGAGAAATATTTATTGTCAGCTTGGAAGCAGAAATCCTATAGCGGTCGACAAGATCGTGATGACGACCGCAAAACATCTGAAGTGATGACTTGAATTATAGGGACCATACCATTCCTGAACCGAGCTCTATCAAGGTAGTCACCGTATCGATTACATGCTTCTAAACAGCGACCGAGTTGGGAGATGTTAACTCCATATGCTTGCACTTTTGGAATGTTATAACAAAGAAAAGGGAGGTTGACAATTGGAAAAGTGAAGTCATACAGCCTGTTTGTATTGTACCTCTGTTTTCAATTTCGAGATGAAGGTCAGTAAAACGTTTAACATGAGTTTGATATAATAAAGAAATCAAAGCATCTCAGCGATCAAAATCTTTGCTGGTTCTTATATACCTATTGATAATTTTCCCAGAAATGTGATTACAAGTAGAATATTGACGATAAACAGGTTATCTTCAATCGTGTAAATTAAAATGGTTCATCAAAAAAGGGTAATAATGAAAATAATCCAATTTAATTTGAGTGATGGTGTTTGGAAGTTTCAATTGTATCACTTGCCATATCTTTAGCATTATTAAATGGATCTTCATGAAATTTGCAAATGTTTTGCACAATAACAGGCTTATTCAAAAAAATTTCAAATAATAACAATACTGAATTTATGTTGTATAAACAGTTCTTTTTACGTCCTTCAATAAGACTTAAGCAGGTAAAAGTATAATTTCCAACCACAGTTTTAAGGAATGAGGTTGGTAAAAAATTATGAAATTTTGTAAGTACTTCGTGCTTATACAATACAATACAAAAATAAGACACAATAAACGAAACCAATTAAGGATGATCACTCCTCATGTTTTTGAAACTGCCTGTGACTTTCGGAATTCTCAAATTTTATCCATCATAATGCATTAGAAAATTTTGCTCACCGACCCCAACTTTTCTTTTCAATATATGTTTGTTTAAATCTTGAATAAACCTCTCACAAAATTGAATGAAATTCTTGATATATCTTCATTGATTTTCAAAGGTTGATTACTTCAATTCAAAGCAAATGAAAAATCTAGAGGAGTTCGGTTTCCCGCCAAAATTTCTGGCAATTATATCTCAAGAACGGACACACTGACCTATCAATATTTTTTGCTTAAAATGATGTATGATTGATGTTCTAATAGATAAAAATACTAATTTCAAAACCTTGATATTATGAACTAAGGAGTGACTATCCTTAACCTTATCTTTATAATAACCAAAAACGTATTATATAAATATCAAGAAAACATTCCAGGCTTTTAGTCTTTTGCAAGTCGGTCATGATTACAAAAGTAGCATGTAAGACATGCCAGAGTTGACTTGTTGTTATTCAAAATTAAAACAGTATTTTTTTTAAATTAGATATGTTGTGAAGGTAGATCTGATATACTTCTATTGAAAAATTATGAAAATTAAACAATTCTTGTTTTAATGCACTTATGCACTAGTGTTGGTTACCCTCTTTGATTTTTTTCGAAAGTTGTATTCTCAGCGTTTTGCAAAAACATATAATTCTTGCATTGCAGTTAGCAGCAAAATGTTCAATTACCTTTTTCGACATGGAGGGAGGTATTTTTTTTAATTGAAGTTGGGCTTCAAATGCTTCATTTTCGCAGAAGTATTATTTTAGAAATGTTGTTGAAAATACAACATGTTTTGACAGGTACTTGGAGATATATTGTTTTTTGAGTTTGAAGGTACATAAAGCTGCACGAAATTGTGGCGTTTCCCTTTGTGTAAGAATAAATACATATCATTGTACGTAGATTACAGTTTGGGCATAGTAGTTAAAATTTTTCTCACTCTGGATGCCTCCAAAAAATTCTCTTCAGACCCTCTCTAATTTCCGGTGTACGAAGCGCATACAGAATTGGATCAATCATTGTGTTAACAGCACAACCAAGTAACGAGTATATGATATATTTTGCGATCAGATAGGAACCCGAAAGTGCAGACAACAATGATACAACGATTGCAGGAGTTGTTAACAGCAACGTAGTGGATGATATTAAAATGCTTGTAACAAATGCTCTTTGTTCCCATGCTTGACTCTTCTGTTTCTCTTTGACATCAGTTTTGCTTGATTTTCCAGTAGGCGACATTTCTGTGATTTTTGCAGGAGTTTTACTGATTGCAGTGTGGCCAGTTGGTCCGTTACTCTCTTCGTCGCTCATTAATTGTATACCAATTTCATTTTGGACAGCGATGTTCCCCTTGAAACTGTCACGTGAGCTTTCCCTTTTTGTCATTTGGTCTGCGTCTTTTTCATCGTCTGTTTCAATACTTTCTATATTAATAGCATTTGAAGTAGTTGTGACTGTGAGAGGTTTCTGAATATCAAACATATATCTATTTTGCAAGGTTTTTAAATTTTCTCTGGAGTTTGAAATACTGGTACGCAATCCCCGCATCTGCTTTGCTCCTTGTTGCTTTCCATCAATATCTGCTGATTTAGAACTTTTTGTTCTTGCTGTCCTGCAGCTGTTCTGGCTACCTGGTTGAGTAATGTCGAAAGACGTCATTTCCATACCTGATGTTCCTGGTGAAACTTTCGTTTCTTTTAGCACATCAATTTTGTTAAGCCGACGAAAGAAGAGATGCCATAGATTATATGCTGAGCCTGAAGAAATGCCAACTATAGAAATCATTAGAAGAGTGCCGACAACTCCCCAGTAGAGATAGTAAACTTTCCCATTTTCCTGATAGAAAAAGTTTGGTAGACATGTCAAAAAGTTTTCGTTATAAGGTATCAGGAAATTGACAACTGATAAAATGAAACCAAGACACGGTACTATAGCAATTAGCTTTTCCTTGTGGTAATTCAATATTTCTTTCATTCCAAAGTTCTTTGACTTGATAGTCAAATACCTCTCAAGGCAAAGCATTAATAAAAAGCCGTATACTAACATTAAACTAAATGCCCGCATGAAATTTAAAAATAAACAGAAGCTTACATTCATTTGCATTTGCGTGTTCGATAGAATGTCTAGAAGAAGTGACACGTTAAGGAGACATTCGCTGAGGCATATTGATATCATCAATAAACTGTGAAACTCTTTCTTTAGCGATCTAATGGCAACAGCAGTAATCAAGATATTCAGGAACAGCGAAGCCACACAGGTACTGGATCCAAGAATCTTTTGAAACAACGATAGGCTTGCATCAAATACCGACGTTTGATTGTCTGCCGACGTCTGTAAAGAGAAAGAAAAAAAAAATTAACATGATTTCAAATTAAACATTTTAACTGTTAACTAAAAATGTAATAACTTTCGCGGATGTTAATATTTATATTGGAGCGGTGAGGAGGCAAATTTTCAAAATTTAAATTACCCGAAAGCTCCATGGACTTTTATTGTCTTAAACAAAATAGTCCATGGGCTGCAATAACCCCCGTGCATATCAACCCCCCACACTTCCGCACCCCACTCATTGTTTTAACTCCGCATGCATCCCCTCTTCAAAATAAAACATGTTAACAGGAGCATAACCTGCACGCACTTGTGGAATTTTGCCCATTTTTAAACCCATCTACCGAAATTTTGGAAAATTTCGTTTTTCGTTTAAGTTTTTCTTTCAGTTGCTTCAAAATGTTGACAAAATGCCTTCAAGTTATAAAAACGAGGTATCAAATGATTGCTTATTGTATGAGCTTTACAAAGAACCCAAGTTTTTACAATTTTTATGCCCAATACGTTCCATAGCGCAATTAAACGTACCCCTACCCCAATGAAATATTGACGAAAAAACTGATATTTTCATTGAAATTGCGTAAGTTTGATGGTCTAGAGAATACGAAGTGCATCTCAATTCCCGATTCTGAAAATTGATTTTAGCTTTTCAATCTATTTTCTTCAATATAATACATGTTAAGACAATGTTAACATATTTTAAATCTTCAAAACTTTATTTTCAAATATACCAAATACAGGGTTATTTGAATAATTTCGTTTTTGAATAAGTTTTGTCTTTCTTTTGCCTTATATTATTTTTCAGTAAACAAATATCATTTAATATAGGTATCAAATGAAAGCTTATTATATTTGCTTTACAACTATAATAAATAATGGCCGTTTTTAGGTAATATATACATCATATATCAATAAAACTTACCTCTTTCCCAACAAATTTAATCTAAAATTGTCAATTTTTGTCTATTTTCGCATAAAAATAACCAGAAAACGCAAAAAGTGTGTTGTATAGGACAATGTTGCATAAATTATATTATGATGTTATATTTAAGCAGCTTTTTTTACTAAAAACTCACTATTTTGCCCGAAATTGGTGAAAAATGGGAATTTTCAACATTGCAGAATTGTCCAAAGTCCACTGCTGTATCGTTATATATGCCAAATCTAGATGATATTTCTGCAACTATGAAAATTAATGGTACCAAGCGACACATTTGGTGTCTTAAAACATTGCTAAGAAAAACAAGGAGTGTTAAATGTGATTACAGAAAATCTTACCCCTACCCCAACAAATTTTCCCTGAAATTGTCATTTTTTTGTCTATGTTCACCTAAAAATATCCAGAACACGCAAAACAGGTGTTGGTTGTGACAATAATGCATGAATTACATCAGAATGTGGTATTTCAACAGCCATTGGTCGACTAAAACTCAATGTTTGTCCCAAAATTGATGAGAAATGGGAATTTTCAACATTTCAGATTTGTCCGTATTTCATCGTTAAATCGCAATATATGTCAAATGTGTAGAATATATCTGCAGATATGTCATTTAATTGTCCTAAGCAATGCAAAAATTGTCTTAAAACATTGTTTAGAAAAACAAGGAGTGTAATATGTGACTCTAAATACCGAAAATCTTACCCCTACCCCAACAAATTTTCCCTGAAATTGGTGTTTTTGGTCTATGTTCGCATAAAAATAACAAGAACATGCAAAATGTGTGTTGTATATGACAATGTTGAATGAATTGCATCATGATTTGGTATTTTAACACCCATTGGTCGACTAAAACTGAATATTTCTCCCCAATTGATGAAAAATGGGAATTTTCATCATTTCAGATCTTGTCCATAGTTCACTGTTAAATCAAAATATGTATGAAATCTATAGAATATATCTTAATTGTTCTAAGCGATACATTAGATGTCTTAAAACATTGTTTAGAAAAGCAAGGGGTGTTTAATGTGACTCTAAATACCGAAAATCTAACCCCTACCCTAACACTTTCCCCCAAAATTATCAATTTTTTCGTCTATGTTGTGACAAAAATAACCACCACACGCAAATTCTGTGTTGCTTTTATCAAAGTTGCATGAATACTATCACGATTTGGTATTTCAAATCCCAGTTGTCGGCTTAAACTCAATATTTTATCCAAAATTGATGAAAAATGAAAATTTCTAGCATTTCAGATTTGTCCAAAATTCACTTTCAAATCGTTATATGTGACAAATTTGGAAGATTTATCTGCAGATATGCCAATTGATTGTCTTTACTTATACATATGTTATTTAAAAACACTGTTTAGAAAAATAAGGAGTGTACAATTTGACTCTAAATTCTGAAAATCTTACCCCTACCCCAACAAAATTAAACTTAAAAATATGACCGTCTGTACATATAAATGAACAAAGCATAGTAATGTTTTACTTTCTTTGCAAATAACTAAATACCGAAGTCATTGTGAATTTACTTTCTTTATATCCGCATTTCGACAACTTATGTCTCATCAGTGCAGATAAAATCTAAACGTTTGGAAGACCATAAACTCAAAGATGTTTAAAAACTGATAGAGAAGAAATAATCAAAGTGATCTAAATTTAAAGCCAAAATCAGCTAAGGACAGAGCTTTGCATGAGGGAGATACTCCTTAGTTTTCAATACAATTTACAAAATTTTAGATATTGGAAGGTTTCAGAAAAAAAGATGCATTTGATACATCATTATATGTAATTTTGACACCAAAATATGGGTAAAATTGAATATTTTGGACGATTATCGTGAAAAATGGGAATTTTCAGTATTTCAGAATTTTGCGAAATTCAAAGTTAAACTGAATAACTGCCTATAAACCGGGCGCATGATCGTATTTTGATATATGGGAGGCTCTGTGTGTTTTGGTGTTTGAAATTGATATATCATTGGACCTTTATACAATGGTTAAGCTTTTCAAGCTGAATAAAATGAAATAAATTGTGTTGAATAGGTGTCGTAAGGGGTAATATGTTGGTAATTTATGAGACTGCAGTTAGTTTAAAAGGCTTAAGAGCTTACTTTCTAATTGCTTAGATATGATGAAACGACATTTAATCAACATTAATCGGTAATTTGTATGAATTCCCTTTGATCTACAGAGACTGATATTCTCAGTATCACCGAATTGAACACTATCACGAAAATATTGGGTCACTGTGAAGGTTGCTATGCTGACGTCATGTTTTGTACTATTTGTCGTGTTCATACGCGTATTATGTTGAATGTAGAATTCATATAAATTATTAAAATTCACAATAGATTAACTGTGCTAAAATAAAATTAAGCTTATTTCAATTCTGTATAGAGTTTTATTCATTATTTTGTGAATTACCGATAAAAGTAATATAGGACATTTTGTTTTTGATACGGACTTTATCACGGCGTAACACATCAAGCTCGCCCTAACGGGCTCACTTGATACTGGCCCTGATAAAGTCCGTAGTCAAAAACAAAATGTCCTTTATTCCATATTTTCAAGTTATATATCAAGTTCATTAAGTATTTGCATCTCAAAGTCAAAACAGCAGAAATTCTGAAAAACGGAAAATTCCCATTTTTCATACAATTTCGGGCAGAAGAGTCGAAAAGAGACCTTTTGAAAAGTTTTAATCTACTTAAATGATCTTCTGCATGTCAGTTTCAGTGAAATACACGCTAGAATTCCCATTAAACATTATCTTTTTATCATTTAGGGCCTGAATATTTCAAATTATCTCTTTTGGGGGGGGGTGCTAATTTTGACATTTATGAAGCTAAAATACGTCTGAAACTTAAATTTTTGCGTACAATTTGTTGCTAACATATCAAGAATTATAATTGCATCGGCAATTATTAAATATATATTCAGATTTTTACGATCCTTAACTCGAAAAGTCGAAATTGTGGAAAATCTAAAATTCAAAAACATTCCATTTGTAAAAATGTTTTACCGAAAATCAGAATTGTATGGACTTTAATGGTTTTATTTTCCGCAACTGTATCACAACTGATAAGTTATGCATAAAAACTTGATCAAATGACGAGGGCTGTTTATCTGAAAGGAATTGACAGCCCTAAATCGACATTTTCGCAATTTTTTGCAGGGGTAGGGGTAGATTTTTTGTATCCACAGATCGCAAAATGGGCGTAAAGTACCTAAACTTGTGTTCACTGTAAAGCATATAAAATTATCTTTGATTTGATACGACATTTCAGGACATATTACTTATCTGTAAAAAATTATGGAGCTTAAAAAATGAAACTTATGTAAAACGAAAATACAATAATTTTTCGGGTATACTATAAAAGTGGCCCTATACTGTCCATGTTTGCAGGTTATGTTCGTGTTAACATGTTTTATTTTGGAGAGGGGACATAGAAGGATCGAAAAACCGGTCTGGTTCGGAAGTGTGNTTCGGAAGTGGGGGGGGGGGGGGAGTGCACGGAAAGTGTCTAAAAGTGTAATATTTGTTCTTTCAGAAAATGGCGGTCGTCGCTATCTGACATGGTCCAAACATACTTTATTTAAGGGTCAAAGTCATAGCCTTCAGAGCTGTATTTTGAGTTTGCCGAGGTATAACTTTCTAATCTGTTGGCATAGTTATAAGATATTTGGTAAATAAGTATATCACAACAAAGTTGAATACTTGGTACCATTCGACTTTCATATGACATTCACCTTTGACCTTGAGGTCAAATAATTGTTTTCAAGTGAAGGGTTTTGCAACATGCAAAAAAACACTGGAGTAATCGGATTTTTAACCGAGTTGAGAATGCCTTAAAGTGTGCGATCTGTTCTGCCATAGCATTCATTGCATTTGACCTCACTCAAGGTCAAATGAGACATTTTTTTCTTAAAAATTTGATTTGAGTACAATGGTGACTTAGAACAAGTTATTTGACACACGTTTTTACTATGGTACAAGGTGTCTGCCACAATTATGACTCTTATTAGTCATTGACATTGAAGAATTATATTGAAATTAAGTTTCATCAGAACCTTTTCTGGTGTGTGTGTTTGCGTGTGTGTGTGGTTGAGGGGGGGGGGGGTTGTGGCTGGTTGGCAGACATCTAAATGATTCTTACGTTTGACTATCACAAAAACACAAAATAAAACATAAGAATCATTGCTCTTTTGGACCTTTTGTCAACATTGAAAGAGCTCAAGGTTATTTTTGATAATAGTTATATTTTATGTTTACCCTTTAAAGTATGTGACTTTATCCCATGCTATTAAAGCTCTTCGCGATCTTCGCATTTAAGATAAGAAAACCTGGGTTTTATCAAATCAAAATTTGTCTGATTCATACTTCTTAACTTGAGAACTGCTTGTTATGATTCTTTTTATGTTT
Source organism: Modiolus philippinarum (assembly GCA_002080025.1). Classification (NCBI taxonomy): domain Eukaryota; kingdom Metazoa; phylum Mollusca; class Bivalvia; order Mytilida; family Modiolidae; genus Modiolus; species Modiolus philippinarum. The sequence goes on along the minus strand of MJUU01012315.1, from coordinate 5,797 downwards.
AACACATTCGTAAAAAGAAAACCGAAAACACATTGGTCCTTTGGAAAAAACTCAAGAACACAGAGTAAAAGGACACTAAATGTGTGGGATCAAATAGTGTTTAATGCCAAGTAATGACAGTCTCCACCAAAGAATAAAACAGATGAGGCGTATTAATCCAAAAAAAATCGGCCATAGGCAATAGCCCATCAACTACATGCAATTAAATGCTTGTCTTGATAGGATTCTGACAATATGAAAAGAGGGGTACCAATTCGCAGTGATATGATATTTCGCCGAGCGGGAACGAGGCTCGAAAAATTTTGAGACATATTTCAGTAAAACATCAAAATATTAATTTAAAATACATTATTGTCCAGAAAAGGGGGGTCAAATTGGATCGGTCAATGATGTCAATGTCGTGAACACAAATAGAATTTTTATATATATAATATGCAGTCTCCCAAATTGTAACAAAAGTTCTAAAATTGAAAATTTTTGTAATAACGAAGTACTTTTCAAAACATAAAACGACGATAAAAGCAAACACATAGAATTTACTTGGGCTCTCAACTTTGAAGATGAGCATAAAAGCACAACAGGACGCAATGGTATATCTTGTTGGATTTTCTTCTGTCAACAATTTTCCACTAAATATCTTATAGTGTAATATTTAGCAACTTAAAATGAAATATTATACTTTTGGCTGTTTTATTATTTCAGAAAATTTAAGTTTTCTGGGGTTTATCAATTAAACAGAGGACAGTGTTTGCTTAGCATAGCCGAGTTAGACCCAGATTTGACGGTACAAGTACATTTCTGCATATTCATATCTATACTATATGAACACTCCCAATGCACAAACATACCCTTGAGTTTATAACGATTTTCTTAAAGGTGAGCAAGTAAGAACAGTATGAACACGTATCATGTATTTTTTAGAAAGGTATTAACGTTAAATATACATCAAGCAAATAGAAATATTGTTGAAATATCATTCAAAAAAGACTGTCTGGTGAGTGGTAAATTATGAAATTATGACCAAATCGGTACAATACGGAAATGAAATATTTGCAAAACACAACTTTACATAAAAAAAATTGCGGTGAGAAATGATGTATTCTGGAAACATATACGCCTTAAGTTACTTGAAACAATTGTCAAATCAGTTATGAGACATAAGGAACAAATATGTAAAAGATTAGAACGTAGGTGCTAAAAAACATCATTTTTAATGCAAAATTTTATCAAGTTTTTAAACGGCCATACTGGGCTATGTTTGAACTTAAAAGGATGTATTGATGGATAATTAAGTACACTACTGCATGATTTTTGTTTGTGTTGTATTGAGTTTCAAAAAGAACAGGTGAATTCAATAAAATTTCCTTCAAAGCAGTCCCGTGTGTATATTGAAGAGCAGGGTAACGTCAAAAGTCGCCATGTTTTACGTCATAGGAACCACAATTTAAGTCGACGACAGGCATTTTCTGACAGTTGAGATGTTGATAAACGCTATAAGCAATAAAATTCCATGGGGCTTTTGGGTAATTCAAACTCTTTAAATAAGCCACTTTTTAAACATCCGCCGCTTTACTATTACGGTTTCTTTAACATATTCGCGTGTATCAATTTTTGCGGTTTTGAGGCACCATTTAAAAATATTAGTAATTTCTGATAATGTCAAAGATATTCGCGGGTGCTAATTTACTCGTTCTTTTCGCACCCGCGAAAATAGCGAAAGAAAATAACTATATTTAAAGTACTGTACTCATTTTCTTACTGTTAATTTGCTTGTGACCTGAGATATATATTTTTCAAGCATATCCTTCAAATGAATAATATGTTCCTATAATCTTTCTTGACTTTCCTTAACAACATATTAGTAACTAATAACGTAATTCATGCAACTCAGCTTTCTATTATTTAGGCTTAGATAAGTTTATGTCGATTTTTTTAAGTCAAGATATAAAAAGACAATTTTTGACAAACAAAATTTTATTTGAAGTGCTCCTATTGGATGGAAATTTACAAGAATGTAAATAATAGTAAGGCTTAAATTTTCAAACGGCTACAGTTGCCAAGAAAACAAAAGTAATGCAAATCTCATTGAAATTTATTTTACTGATGTTCTTGACTCACAAAGTCGTTTTTAAATGGTTTCTGCAGAAATATAAGCACGTCTCCGCTTCAAATTTCACACTTTATTTAACCGAACATTTTCATGATGAAAAGGAAATGTCTTGATAAGTTGACCTTTCTCTAGTTTGATTTTTACTGGGAGTCTTTTTCTGCATTTATATATTAGGCATTCACCACACGTTTTAGGGGAAGGGGTGGATCCATGAAAACGAGTTTAGCCCAACCGTAATATGTGCGCCTGCCCCAAGTCAGGAATATGCTAGTCATGCGCTTGTCCTTGTCTTTTATAAAATTTCAGTTTCTTGATATTCGGATTATTGATTTGTGGTTTGTTTCCATTGATTTATTCACTTTTTACTTTTTGGGGCCATTTAGGGCTTGTTTTATGGTGTGAGGTTCCTAAGTGTGTTAAAGACCGTACAGTTATCCCTAGATACTTTGTTTTGGGTCGTTTTAACCTTGAGATAGGATGTTATCTCCTAGAGATTTACCCCATTTCCTTTCTTGTTCATGTTTATGAACCGAATCAATGTAAACTCTTGCTTGAAAAAAAATATATTCGGAAGTTGTACAATTAGATTTTTTTTTTTTGCAAAACCAATGCATTTCCATAAGAAATGGCCGACATATATGAATTCACACATGGTCGATATGCATATTTGTCAATTTTATCCCTATTCTGCCACATGATTACAATGCAGAAATCAATTTACAAGTAGGGTCCAGTAGGTGCATGTTTAATCTTAGATGACCAAAAACAGGGATCATAGTTTTGAATTGGACCAAGCGGAAGAATTCAAAGATAGACCACCTTAGATATTTGATCCATTGGAAAACATTTAAAGCTTTTTTAAACAACAAATACAATAATTGTATACAATAATTGTTGTTGTCTTAAGTTCAAATGTAGGGTTGATCCTATGAACGCGAGAGAAAGCAGAGTGAAGCTGTGATTTGATATTACTTCTATTCCCAAAACCTACAAGGACCTTTGAGAAAAAAAACATACTACATGTATATACGCTCCGTATAAATAACTAAATAAAGCATGCGCTGCAAATTAGGCCAGACTTAATTAATTGTGTTAATACTACAATTAGCATGATTTTTTTTCACCTCCGAATGTGCCGCTTGAAAATATGTACATCTATCAAATAAATAAATGAAAAAAAATTTCTCCATGGAAAATAAATATTATTGGTTTTGCATTATAGTTCAACGCCAAAACCTTCTTCGTCGGAAGCAAAAAAACATGTCCATAGTATTATTGTTTTACTTTCAATTAAGAATGTTGTTTCGTCGAAATTTAATGAAAATTCTTTGTTCAATGATTTATATTTGATATAACCTAAAAAAAAACGGTACCATGTTGAAAATTATCATAATGCTAATGTTACTAAAAGTTGACGAAACGACGGCAGTAGAATACCGAAGGAACAAAGGAGGGAAATCCACAAAAATCGAAGTCCAAAGACATGGCCAAAACGAGAACACATAAAACAATGGCGCCACACACAAAGCAATGACGTTAGACAGACACAAAGCACAGAAATAGAAATCACAACATTCAAAACAAAGGCACGCAGAGTGCGAACTCCAGTGAAACTGAGAGACAACAGCTGCTCCGGAAGGGTAAGCATGTCCTGCTCTGTTAACAGCACCCGTCATACTGTGAGTGAGTCGATCCAGGAAAATGGCAAAGTCGGTAGTCAAATCCGGGAGGACGTGAATCTAGCTGAAAATGTCCACTTTCAATTGCGATACTGACACGTAATATGCCAGCGAAGCTGGCACTTATGGTAAGAATGTCATCCAAAGATATATATTGGTGCCTTCGATTTTTTTTCTGCCTGTCACGTGACATTTTTTGTACGACCAAAAGATCACATGACAAAATTAACTTCATTCATTGGCTAATTTCATTTCTCAACATACCGAGAGTCAGTTTGCCCATACTTTTTTTTGCAAAACTGTCATTTTTCTTCATTTTTGTCACCCAGTCACCTCGAAAATTATTGCCACAAAATTCTCCGATTACTTAAATCATATGTCTCGTGTTTCAACGGACTTCAACGCCAAAAAATTCCCTTCTGGTATCCTTGCCATTTCACGAGGTTACCATAACGGCAATCTGCTCAATCGGAAACTACTAGTAGTTCGTGCTGCCATGGTGACATTGACGATGAACCGTGACATTTCCGTTCAGCAGTTTAGAAGTTGTTTTTTTTCACAGGCACTTGTTTCATTGAAAATGTCAGTCCCTCTCACTCTCCTTCCAAGAGAGGGAGGAGCTGACATTTTTCATGAAACAAGTGCCTGTAGTTTCAAGCCATAAGCTTCTATAACTTTCAACTTTGACTTCTTTTGACTTGTCAGATCATCGATTACTCAGTGCCTCTTCATGACCCGGCAGAATTACGTTTGTTGTTATGAGAAATTCCTCCTTGAACCACGGGTAACAATTTTAAGAAGTCAATAAAAAGGAAGCAAAATGGTCTTTTTGGCACTTTACCCTCCGTAACACACTGCAGTCTGCAGTCACTCCGAAAAAAGATTCAATGTAGGTGAGGGTGCCGAGGACAGCAGTGGCGGATTTAGGGGGGGCCCGGGTGGGCCCGGCCCCCCCTTAGGTCGGAAAATATTTAAAATTCCTAGGGGTTTTTAAAAAAATTGGGTTCCGGGCCCCCCCTTTTGAAAAAAATATTGGTCGGGCCCCCCCTTAGCAGAAAGTCTGGATCCGCCACTGGACAGTCCAAGCCTCTCACAGTGAAATCAAATACCTCAAATGAATTTAAATAAACTGAAAATGAAATTACGAATGAGATAAAGTCAATGAAGATAAAATAATATCTCCTAATTCCCTCAATCATTGTTATTTGAACACTGATCTTTTGTGATGCTGTCATATTTTGACTGAAAACTTTCAAAATGAAATGGCATATGCTTTTAAATAACATAATGCTCAAGTAATTCTGAAAATTGGCAATCCTCAAATGAAGACAACTTGGCGTCTGCTACACGCTACACAGGAAATTGTAAAACTTCAGTTCAAGGACCGACAACTACGTAGATCAAAGTTGAGATTGCAATGCACTCGGCCTTCATTTACTTTAGGGGATCCACTACTTTAGGGCGGTGATTTCTTTGCATTTACATGTATTACAGAAAGCTTTGGTTAGGGACCAACCATTTAACCTGAAAGGAGGTTATGTTTTTTTCTTGACAGAAAATTTTTTTCGCGCGAAATTTTTTTTTTCAAAATTAACATTACTTTTTGGGGCTGAACGCCTCCTTCAGAATTTTTTTTTCATCAACTTGGCAGGCAAAATATTTTTTTCTCAAAAAATCAGCTCCCAAATTTTTTTTTTAAACCATAGACCCCCCACCCCTTCAAGTTAAATGGTCGGTCCCGTATGGTAAAGATCATGGATTAGGGTTAAAGTTAGGAATAGGGCTTGAGTAAGTGTCCTGTGGAAAGTGTTTAGGTTAAGGATATGGTAGGCCTATCTGATCTAGGACAGGGTCCCCTAAACTGAGTAAACTTGGGCCATGTGGTATAGCATGATTTATATGTTGGGGATTTGAATCATGAATTATGATATGCTAAGGCTGAATGGCTGAATTTTAAATTTTAGAGTTGAGCTGTCAAGTCTTGCACATAAGACGTAGCACTTATTTT
>MJUU01012314.1:0-22815 GCA_002080025.1 Modiolus philippinarum | reverse complement strand
GTGACTTCAAGATGAAGAACAACAATAAAATCGTTGTTCCAGTGCTTTGTTTTACCATGTGTTTGTAGAGACTTTGTCTCATTCGCATCTACTTCATATTCCTTCATTGTTAATACAAAATTCAACCTATTAATCTCGCTGTGAACGAGACATTTGGACAGACTGAATTTTATTCCGGTTCGTATCCAGATTGGATATCTAAAAAGAAATGAGTTGTAATGCTCTAGCTTGAAATTCCATTTGTGGGTTGGACCAGTCTCTCACTTTCAAAATTTATCTAATCCTGCTGCAACACGCGTTGTTCCCCAATAATAAAAAACCCATTATCTTTCATATCTGAAATTTGTCGAGGATTAACACCCCAATTTTAATATCATGCCTGGAAAAGACGACTAAAACGTTAAAGGATAAGACAATTGCAAGGTTTTATATAAACTCTGTATGGACCAATCAAAAGCTGTCTATGATAGTATTATGGTTGTATATATCCATACTTGAACATTCCTCGTACTGGATATCTTATTCTTATATCACATTACTCGCCTACATAAATAGGTCCGGAACACAGAAGGTAAAGCTACACCCCAAGATGTAACTAACTCAAGTGTTTAAATACAACAGATAACCAATTTTCGACTTAAAAAAACAATTATGGAGCAAAAAAATTATAGAATGATTCAAACAGGGCCAGCAGTGATAACCTATGAAATCCGACATTGGGACAAAATTTAGATAAAACACATCACTTTTCATTTGGGAGGAGAGCGTGAGGTTTTTTGCGTTATAAAACCTGTTTAAGCAACCATTTCTTTTGAAATTCCTGTACCAAGTCAAGACCATTGCAGTTGACAATTTTCTGGTGGTTTTGCATCTGTTTTGCCCTTTTGATTTCGACTCTGGACATTTCTGTTCGCTAATTTTGTTGTCACTCTAATTTATTAAATCATACTATCTAGCACAAAAATGTTTTTGCAATGAGTTTGTCTGAAAAAAAGGCTAAGGATTTTAATTGATTAGATTGAGTTTATTTATCAAAAGAAATACAAAGTTAATTGACTAGTTTTAAATGCTCTCATTTTTAACGTTTTCTAGTTTCAATAATTTTCACAACTATCCAATCGGCTAGATTTAGATAACACAACTGCCATGTGGATATTTCAGACTTGGCTGCAAAATAGTGATTCTAGAGTTAAAAGTCTATCTGCATTGGGTTTAATTCGTAGGTTTATGAGAGTCTACTCCTTTAAACACGTGTACAGCATAACGACATTTACCATTTATTAAGCAACTGGGGTATTTATTGTATTTTATCATATTAAATTTTGCTAGTTTCGGTACCAAATTAGGAATTCCTATCGATGTTCGTCTTTTGTCTTTCATTTGAGTTTTTCTAGAGCAGTTCCCTTGTGGATTTCTAGAGCAGTTCCCTTGTGGATTTCTAGAGCAGTTCCCTTATGGATTTCTAGAGCAGTTCCCTTGTGGATTGTTGCCTGTTATTGTAATTTTCTGTTATTTTAGGTTTCCCTGTTATTTTTTATTAATAATACAAATCAGTGGCCCACCAATAAAAATGCTCTACCTGAAAGTAAATTAAAAAAAAAAAAAATCTTCAAAAACTCAAGTAATGTTAAAATAGAAATGAATATTTTACAGAACAGGTTCTGCTAATGTCATATTACTAAATACATTTAACATAGGTTGAACGTCTGTTATTCCTTCACGCTCCTTTCATCTGTCCCTCCCCTAAAAATCATGTTAATAATTGTACAACATGAACATCGCTTTTAAGGTCACTGTATCTTAAATATTGTATGTTGTATGTCTTGACAAAATGTAAAAAGCGTACATATTAATCTGCTTGTAGTGCATTGTAGCAACCATGAATGATACAACTCCACCTAATGGAACCAAATTTCATGAGGCGTCGCGGGCTTAACTTTGAAAAGACCAATCAATTTCAATTGAAAGCTATCAAGGTCATACATTCTATATTTTATGTATCCATATTTAAAATTTTGTAAACTGGAAATTTCCACTTTCGTTGACAAGGGAAAATAAATAGCACTGTGTTACCTAAGTTAGTCCCATAATCAAACATAGAAATAAAAAAATAATTTTTTTTTAAAATACTAGTTGTATCTCTGTAGAAAATTGATATAAACAGTCATACAGAATTAAATTAAATGGAAAACTAAAACTAGTAAGTAATTGAGATTGATACTGTCTGACACTGTTGTCCTCTATACCCCCTATTGACAAAAGTTTTATACCCTACTATTATGCAGTTTTTTGTTTTTCTGTCGCTTGACTTTTTTTAAACGCTTGTCAAGTACCTGATCATGTACCAGTATAAGACTCAAGAAGAGAAATATTTCAGAAATATCCATTTATTAGTCCTTTACTTTACAGTAACTTCGGTATTTTGTTATTTACTTTATCGATATTCTAGTTATTTATTACAACTGGGACAATACCTCTTCTGGTAGACTGGTTCCGTGAACATTCATCAATCCAGTAATCTGACTGAATCTAAATTTGTGAAAATTTGTGAAAAAAAAATTTAAAAAAAAAAAAAAAAAAAAAGAATAAAAACCCAGGAGAAGCTCCCTCTTGCAAAACCCTGTCCTTAGATGGTTAAGAATTCTATTTCGATCTTATTGGTTATTTACTCTTTATCAACCCATATACATCTTTCGGTTCATGGATTTGGAAATGTTGTGATTCGATCTACACTGAAGAGACATAAGTTGTCGAAATTCGATCTACACTGAAGAGACATAAGTTGTCGAAATGTCCATCTACAGAAACCAAGTTCACAGTAACTTCATTATTTAGTTATTTATAAGTAATGTGAAGAATAAAATCCCTAGAAAAGAGAATATTTCATTTGAAAACTATTCATTGATTTTTGCTAAAAGGAAGTTAAGGATGAACCACATTAACCACATTAACTTGCCTTTGAGCATTGCAGGAAATCTATAAAAAAAAATCTATAAAAAAGGAGGAAATATTTTTGAAATTCACTTTGTAAAAATCTTGCTCTTTTAAAATTCCTGGAAATTCACCAAGAATGGAATCAAATTAGTTTTTTAATTAAATTGTTAAGAATTAGATTTTGTTCTAAGGAATCTTCAGACTAAACAATGTATCTAGCAATTTTGCTGCAAAAGAAATATTAGCTTTAAATGGGTCTGTTGGACCAAATAAGTGATACATGCTCTTGAGTGGCTGTTATATAATCAACAAAATGATGTGGAGTAAATGTAAATGAGACAAAGTCTCTACAAATACATTTGGAACAGCACAGATAAAGGGAGGTGTCGGTAACCATAAACCGGTTTACCCTACCGTTAGCTTTTGCTAGTGCCGGTACCAAGTCCGGCTTTCCCGAGTATCTGTCGTCGTTTACGTTTTTGTCTTTTGTCTGTTTGTGTTTTCCTGTGTAGTCTCCTGGCAGATTGTTGCATGCAATTGTATTTTTCAGCCGTTGAAGATGTTTCCTGTTATCCCTCATTTTTACATAGTAGCACCAAGCACCAAGTTGTTCTTCAATTTAAAGTCACCATGACTGTTTATTACTTCTCAAGATACATCCGTTCTTTGGAATTTTTCTTTAAATGAATGTCTTGGATACTTACGCTTTCTGCACTAATTCGTAACATTTTTGTATTTTAAAGATTTTCCATACAACTATATATACTTCTTAATCACTCAAACGTAAACTGCAATCTAAGACAGCTGGATTCTATTAGGGATAAATTAGATATGCCGACATTCTGGAAAAATAAAAAAACAAAGAAAGTGGGAAAAATCATACTTATCCAGAAAACTGCCTGTAGTTTTTCCCCATACCTAGTTTACTTTTGAATGTAGCCATCATAATTTACATCACGAGTTCAAGAAACTTTTGCAGACAGTATACCACAAAACATTTTGTATGTACAATATGTAATATTAAGCTTTTGTCCCTATAACATGAAACTGTTAAAAATTACATTTAGTAATACAATATTTTAACGTTTTTAATGTTTTGTTAGGATATACCTTTTATAACAGTCGAGTGAGTAGTTCGGGTATCATATAATTATCTGTAGTTATAATGTAATATTTTGCTAATTTCTCTAACATACTTGTCACTTCCATTTAGAAAAAGGACAACAATGTCTGGCAAATTGATTATTGTGAGGTAAGCAGTTTACAGAGGTCATTTTGTTCTTGTTTAAATCTGACACTAAGGTAATCAAACTACCTTTTACCCAATATGTGACATGCACAAAAATTGATGTCAAATGAGACGGATACAGTTCCTTGACACTTGGCAGTGACTTGTACCACAAGAAAACAGTTTTTATTAATGATAAACTGGTCAGTGGTTTCCATTGAGGACAATAACTACAATCCAAATGATCGGAATTGACGCGAACCAAGAAATAAATTCATAACTACTCCAAAATATACAAGAAAAGCAAGGTATAAACGAAAGCACCTAGCGTACAAATCAAACCTTCCTCCTATGACCTAATGTAAGTAAGAACACCTAGGTATCCCTTTTATCCAAACTGCGCCCCTAAGGAAAATGACGTCACGGTATTGTTAGGTGCAACTTTTTGTTATCGAAATGTATATTTGAATCTGTTGAACTGATATTTAACGTTAACAATAAATAACAGTAAAAAATTAAATATAACAAACTTAAATATAATTTAAATTAAAAATTAAAAATTAAAAATAAAAAATTTAAATATAACAAATATAACAAATATAACAAACCAACTGCAAATAAAGCAAACAAAGCAAACAATTTTAATTACCCAGTGCACGTTGTTCTACAAAAAACACGGAGTCCTAACTGCGCCCTCTATGAACAGTGACCATGTGACGTTGGCCTATTCATAAAAATTGACAAATCAGGTTAGGTCATGGAATCTAAATAAACTGCAGATTAACTTCCGGTCACTTTGGAAGACGAATTTGGGGCAAAATCAGCATTTTTCACAAGGCATATTTTTTTGTACTAAGAAAATGTGCACTTTTTGATTGAAAACTAAACCTTTTCATTTTTACCGGTTTAATTCTCATCTCTAGGTGTCTTTTACGTCTTGGAAGACAATTATCTAAGAAACCGAAGGTGATGACGTAACCGGAAGCGCGTGCTAATACCATGAAGGCGCAGTTAGGACAGGGGCGTAGTTAGGACCTCCGACGATATTTGACATTGAGTACATCAAAAGTGAAGTATTTCTCCTTTTACATTGTATGTTTACCGCTATTTTTGGTTAATAGGAAGGCATTACTACTCTTTTATAGATGCGTCGTTTACTATAAATATCTTTAGCATCTTTAATTTAACAAACAAACATTAACCTTATCAAACCTTGTGTCAAAAAAGACGTCATTTCGATATTTTGTCATTTTATTCAATTTTGTAATATGAGCAGTATAATATTCCAACTTTTCCTGCTTATGGAGTTGATTCGTGAAACGAGAGCTAGCACTAATTATAGAGACTTTCTTAATTAGACTATGGAGGTATCAATATATGTTCATACCTCCATGATTAGACAAAGTTATCTCCGTGGCAGCCTTAGTTTTAATTAAGGCTTAAAAATATACCGCCTCATAGGATCATTAAAAAAATTTAAAAGATATCAGTCCCTTCTAGAAAGTTTTGAAGTTCGGTCCTAAACTGTGATTAAAGATTGATTTTCTATTTAATACAGAGATGAATGTTTCTTTTTACTGTCTAAGAATTTTCAATAGCAATTGCTGTTGAGTTGGTTCCTGACACCACAATGGCAGGGGGCTTTAGCGCGCCATAGAAAACCAGGTTAAAACCCTATTTCTTTTGAAATGGGCGCATCAAGTCAGGACTTTTGACAATATTTCCTGTGTTTTCACCTGCTTTGTGCCCCTTTGACTTTGGATTTTGACAGATTTGTTCTGTTATTTTGTTTTCACCGTTGGCATATCATTCACAAATCAAACATATTTAATTGTCTTTCGAATGTGTTTTTGTTGTGCAGGCCAAATAGTCGAATTATTGGGTGGGAATAAATAATTATACTGCAACTATTTATTCCATAAAAATTTTTTTATGTGTATGAGGGTTAAAACATTGGAATTGTTTGTGACCTAAAAGGATAACTTTTATTTTCAAATATGAGAGTCAAATTCATCAATGGAACATAATACGCCGTATAAGATAATGAAAATTTTAAAAGAAAGTATTAGTTTTCAATGTTTTTTCCCATGTCAAAATGCTTCACCGATTTATAGAAATATCAACAATTTAAGGTCACAAGGTTTATAATATATTGACGTCCATTTGTAATTATGCACCTGCAACCGGTACGTTCGACCATTCAACCATATACTTATGTAGATGAAGAGTGAAATATTCTGGTAAATACAAGCCGATTATGTTGCACAACGTTTATTATTTTAATTCTTAGTCTGTCATGGTCGTTGCAATATATTCAAAATGAAGTTAAAACAGTGGATCGATCTCCATACAACGAACTTGCTCTTTATATATCAACACAAATGCTCTATACATTTACAAACAGTGTTTGGAAACTTAAGAGCGTATACCTCTGTCCTTGGTTGATTCTTTGTAAATTAAGAGCCATCTCCTTCGTGTGTGGCACCTTCTTTGGTTGGTTCTTTGGATCTTTCTGGTGAATAGCTATATTGCTTGTTGGATCTTTCTAAACTTCAGGGGTTTTTCCTCGTAAGAAGCTCTCTCCCTGGAAAGTTCTGTGGAGTATCTTCCTTTTTGTTAAAACTCCCTCTTGCAAAGCGTGTTAATTAGCTAGTTTTTGGCTTTAATATTTAGATCCTATTGGTATTTTGTTCTCTATCAGCTTTTACATATTTCCAAATGTTTTAATTTGATCTGCACTGAAGTGACATAAGTGGTGAAATGCGCATATGCAGAAACTTAATTCACAATAACTTCGGTATTTTGTTATTTATTTATATATACTAAAAAATATCTTCATTGTGCGAGCTCTCTTCGCGTTAGTTTTTTGTTTTATCATCTGTTTCCAAGATATATTCGATTCATCTAGACTCACAGGGGCTTTTTACGAAATAATAATTATAGCTCCAACCCACTAAAAAACCAAAAAGGTTTTATTTTCGACCAATGAAATTGCAAATCCGAATTCACTGCAATGTCTGCCATGTAAATAATATGAAAGAGTTTTCGTCGGAGGCGCATTGAGGAAAACATTGACTGGTAGAACCTAGTAGTAAACGATGAGGGTCAAGATGAGTGGATATATTGAAAATATATTTAGTAAGTCAGTGTCTATATGTATACATGAAGGGAATATTTGAAAAAGTGCACTATGCAATGTTGGGATTTTGAGATTCCTCCCTTTTGTTTTTTTAGTGGGTTGGAGCTATAATTATTATTTCGTAACAGGCCCCTGTGCTTGACTTTGGTATTAAGCTCGAATTATGAGACATGTTGTACGGAAATATACAGCAGTAAACTTTAGTGTTCATAAATCGAATCAATTTCACAGTTAAATTCACATTTTGTTTTTAAGTTTTGCACTGTAAATGCCTTATTTAAGTAGCGTTCATGTGTAAAATTTTGGTTCGGCTTTGTTCTTTTGGTTAGGTAATGTTCCCGCTAGCCTACCATTTTTTTTTTAAATTTGATATTTTTTGCTTTTTTTATTAGTTACTGCAATATTCTTTTGTATCTCTAGAAATTGAGCACTTAGAGATCTAATTGAAAATCCAATAACAAAATTAACACAAAATTGACAATATAACTAAGTCCAATACCAAAAAATTAACATTAAATTAACAACAAAAAATTACAATGCAACTAATGCTTATTTTGTAGCTTTAAGATGAAGACCAACAATAAAAGCGTTGGTTTCTTGCTTGGCTTTACCATTTATTGTTACATGTGAATTGATTTCATTTCTTTTCACTGCTTACTTTAAAATTTACCCTTATTTGTTCAAATTCATTTGTGACTTGTTATTTTATGTTTATTTCCTGTAAAGGGAACACAAAACAGAAAAAAATATGGTATATAGAACAGATTTTTACTATCCGTGTCTGGTACCTCACCCTTAGTAGTGAAACAAAATTCCTCTATTTAAAAGAACAGTTTGATTATATATTCGATCTTTGCTCAGAATTCAATTAAAGATTTGACACATCTCGAACTTATCAATAACTTTTATCAGAATGTCTGACTGTTTTCTTTATTTAGCATGCTAAAGGTGTTGATAAATCTTTATTATCTGGCAATAACGTGGTACCATGATGTGAAATTCGCATATAAAACCCCTGTTTTATGGATACGTGTTTTAATATGGTGTGGAAAGCCGTGTTGATTACAATCCAATGAAATAGATATTGTTGTTGTAACATGTTTCAAGAGTATAGTTTTTTCCTAGTATTGTTGTTATGTTTATGCTTTTATATTTTATAAGAAAAAAAAAAGATATTTAAATTCAAAAATTTATATGTGTAAAAAATGAACTTGGATTTGTTTTTACCAAGCATAGAAAATGTATGGGATAAGTTAGAAAAGAAATACTAAAATCTAGAATACAAATATAACTGTCGTTATAAGTTTCACGAAATTTCATGTAAAAATTGAATTATTCAAAATGTTTGATTTCATAGATACGATACAAAATGTTTTGTTCCCAAGTAGAATTAATACAAAAAATTAAGTCTTCTTGAAGAGTTTCAGTAAACTTACAAACTTGAAATATCCGATAAAAGGGATGTTTAATCATTGTTACATATGCTTGGCAGAAAATAGAAATGAAGTAAAAACTTTAAAATATATTGAAATAAAACCAACACAGTTGAAAATGGGGGGTAATACACAATTACCGAACAGAGTGGTCAAAAGCCAAAGTCCATGAAGCAAGGACAGATCAAGTAGAAACCACCGGCAAAATTGTCGCCTGCAGTGTCCTGACTTGGTACAGGAACAGGCTATTGTGAATTATTATACCTCATGTAAGAAAGTTCATTTATACCGTTTATTTTCTCAAATATATTTTCTGAAAACATTTTGATTTTTCCACACTGTATACCACGCTTCCTCATGATAAACTAAAACTTCGAATCAAAGGTATCATTCAAAAAGCCTTCGCCGATTCAAAACCATATGTTGTATAAGTACAAAATCCACATTTTGTTTTCAGAAACCAATTAAGAAGGAATTGTATGCTACGATGAAAAATAGGTGTGCAGTCTGCTTGATTTTCAAATTGATAATATATTTGTCACATTTGGAGGTGCTTTTTATCAACGGTAAGTTGTCATACCAATGGGCACTAATTGTGCTCCTCTACTCGCAGACTTATTTTTATCTCACGAAACTGAATTTCTTTTGGGACTCGTAAAAGATCATAAAATAAATTATGCTAGATCCTTCAAATTCACTTATAGATGTATTGATGATGTTCTTTCCATCAATAACGCATCGTTTGCTTAATGGATCACCGTCGTGCACTATTGTCCATCACCCTGGCTACTATTTTCACATAGTCAATGTAATACACAACATTATTATTACATGTATATAAATGTAGCTTACATAATGGCTACATGTAAATCTTTCTTGAGTTTTGACTTCTGTTTTGCAGACGTATATGTCAATATTGGACAAAATGTTCGATATTACTGAAATATTAAATAGTCAAAATTAGTTTTATTATAGATCAATGCTATGATTCGGTTAATTATTGTTTAAGTTAAGGGCACAGAGTCCATCAGAAAATAAAATAAGTCCATAAAAATCTGAAGGTGTAAAGTTTTGGACCAGTAATTCCTTTTTCCAGTTCTTATAATGATGAATATTAATACTATGCTTAATGAACGACAGTTAAAGAAAATGAGTTCAAAGATTTAATTGCAAGCACTTAAATGTAATTTGATGACAAGTTTAAAAATTGTCTGGTTCAAGAATCAAATAATTAATGATGAAAAAAATTAAAGATTGTGATTTACGACATTTTTTATTACAACACACTGATTGTGTAGGATATTATTTTTTACCTTTAAACAAATGTAAGTACCTTTCTTTTATATAAAGTTTTTATAGTTGTAATGATATCTTTCTGTTGAATCGTTACACAGCCGACAGAATCAAAAGGCATCTCCCAAGGTGATCATCGCGTTTTAACAATACTAAACACAAAAAAGTGTAAAACTTAACGATTCATAAAAAATTTTTGCATAACTTAAGTAATCTATGGTTGAACCTGATTTAATTATTTGATTTTAATGCTGCTGATGAAAGGTTACTCCTTGAAACACGTGTACAGCATAACGAAATTTACTGTTTTTTATGCAACTTCGGTATTTGTTTTGTATTTTAACATTATAGCTTTTAGAAACATGGGGAAAACAATATTTCCGAACAAAATTTTCAAGAGCAGTAATTCCAAAAGGCCAAAATGACAAAGTAGGTGGAAAAATACGGCAAATTGTTAACTGTAATGGTCCTCACTTGGCACAGGCATTTCAAAAGAAAAGAGCGGTTAATCCGGTTTTAAGGATCGCTAAATCACCACTTCCATTTCAGTAGCGTCATTTAGCAACTCAACAGCAATTCCATATGAAGGTCGCAAAAAGTGAAAAGAAATGTTCATTCGAGTACTAAGCAAAAATTTAATCTTGAATCACAAGGAGCTGATATAGAACTTTTTTAATGATGGTATAAGACGGAATTTTAGGAAGCCTCGATTAATAAGGTGGTCACTTAGATACGAAAATGTACGTTTTTGCGAAACGGATCAACTGTGAAACATACACTTCGTAAGCAAATGTTTGAATATCACTGTCCATTGTAGGGAAATTGATAATTTTGAAATTCTGGTGGTCCCTTTTGACATAAATTGTTAGTTCTGAGATGATCATTTTCGTCAAATTCGAGATGTAAGTCAAAACAAGATGTAGATCTAGTTGTTTCTGTTGTTACATTTATCTCTGATTCTGGAGGAAAGATTGATGGTGTCCATTAAAAAAGATTCGTTAATAATGGAAAGAACATAATCAATATATCTATACTTAGGAATTGAGCTTTTATGAGTCCCTGAAGAAATTCAGTTTTGTAGGAGTATAAGAACAAGACTGAGAGGAACAGCAAAATTCGTGCCCATGGGTATACCATATTGTTGTTGAAAAATAGCACCTTCAAATGTGACAAACATATTATCAATAATAAAATCAGGCATACTCCACACCTTATTTTCATCAAATCATACTAAAGAGGTTTTTAGAAAATGTGGATCTATAACAAAACACATTGTTTTGAAAAGCCGAAGGCCTGTTGGATGATACTTTTGATTCGTAATTTCAGCTAATCATGAGGAAGCTGGGTATAAAATGTTGAAAAATCAAATTTTTTGAGAGAATATATTTTAAAAAATGGACAAGATTACAGATTTTCCAGTACACCTTTCGAAATTTAATGTATCCACATGTAATTTGTGTCACTTTGCGCATGGGGATAGTTACACAGTATACTTGATTACAAAAATAGGATAACAGCAAACACCTACAATGGCCGAAAATTACAACCAGATGCCACAATTCACAACTGCACCAGAAAAACAATAATGAAGACAGGAGACAAGCATAAATAACGATAAGAACTCGTTATGTCTGTCTTTGACTGGAGACAAAATCTTAGACAATTCATTAGTTGCACAAAATGTAGTTCCAGCGATGTATCTTTCCTTGTATGGATTTGTGTATAATTTAGGTATTCAATACAGGTAGGGCAGGTCTTAATTCTTCATTTAAAAAGGACATGACTGATCTGTAATTTGAGAGGATTTCATCTTTGCCAAATGAAATGCTTGTGTATGTTGCATTTGCTGGTGCATTGTGATCAATGTCTAGTTCTTTGATAAGACAGTTGTAATCATGTGCTTTACAAACAAAGTGTTATAATGTAATAAGATGGTGTTGACGTTGATGACACAATATAAAAAACTTAAGTCCACGTTTGATGAAAGCACTGTTCAGTAATACCATTTATACATTTGCACTGATGAGACATAAGTTGTCGAAATGCGCATATGCAGAAAGTAAATTCACAGTGACTTCGGTATTTAGTTATTTGTAATTAACTACAGTCATTTTTGATAATAACATCACTTACACCTTACATAATGGTGTCTTCCCACTTATCCAACTTTTTAAGAATCACTATTCCCAGTTATCCAACTTTTTATTTAATTGCCTAGAGGTATGTTTATTTAGTACTTAATAATAATGAGTCAGGAAATTAATTAACAAAAAAAAATGTTCCATGGATAAAATTCATGTCTATTTAAAATCAAAATTTGATAAAAAGAAGTAAATACGTTTCAATTATTTGAAAATTAAAAACTTTTTTAAAATATGACCAATAAATATAGTTTTTTTTATGGAAAAGGGAAAATTTTGTAAATATTGCTTATAAATCAAAAAAAAAAAAAAAAAGAAAACAAGTGAGGATTGTATTGCAAGGCAATCTGGTGGAATAATTCTTTGTTATACCAGCAAAAATAGTTAAAGAAGAAAAGTTTTCCGAGCCAAAGGCCCATATATATAACTCAGTCAAAAATCAATGGACCCAACCCATACTCAAACTTGATCTGTAACTCATAATGGTTAATTAGCAATGCAAATATCAGCTTAATATCTGAAACGGTTTAGAAAAAAAGTTCGGAAAACCTATATTTTACCAAAACTTTCTGAGTCCAAGGCCAATAACTCTGTCAAATATCAATGGAATGCAACCAAATATTAAGTAAATATCTCTTATAGTATGGGAAACGAGTCAGGCAAACTGGGTGTGACGAACTGACAGACTGACGGACGGACTGACGGAGTGAAAACCTAAAGTCCCCTTCGACGAAGCCAGTAGGGGACTAAAAAAGCAAATGACACAATTACAGTTCCAAAAGCACCAAAGCCTATTAATATGTGAATTTTATGTCTGTGTTAAAACTTTTCTGATTATTCAACGACTACTCAATAACCATCCAAAGCTATTTACTTTGCATATTAGCAAATGCACTCAGGCCACATATCATATTCAGTCTAACTATGGCAAATGCACAAGCACAAGTAGATTATATTAAACACATTTGGGGAATTACACAGGCTTTGGTCTCCGGACTCCAACCTTTTAAACGTTGGAGTCAAGGCTACAGGCTCCAACACTAAGAACCCAGGTTCCAACATTAGAACTCTGGACTCCAACACTGATGAGAGCTTCACCCCACAACATGCAAAAGGTCACTACGTAGCAGTAAATTGCTACAAATATGCACCAAGAAGCACTGTTAAGGTACATCGAACACCCGTGGAAATGTTAATTTATGTACTAGAGTAAACAAATATTCATACCTGTCAACCCTCCCATTTAAGGTGATTTTAGAAACTGATCTAACAGCTTATATCAAAGATTTCTTCCATTCCATATTTTCTTTTCTTCATTAATAAATGCAAGTTTTCGTTAAAAAAAGGTTGTTTCGTAAAATCTCTCCCTTAGATGGACTGGTATGAGGGAGATCTTTGTTGCTTTTTTTTATTATTATTACATTATTTTTTTATAGATATTTAGTATCAAATAACCATACATGCAAAGCTACTTCAATAGAAAAAAAATCAACAAAAATGAAGAAATAAACACAAAAATCAAATAACAAAAAAAAATTTGCTCTATGTGTAACTAGTGCTGTTTTGATAAATAAATGAAAGCTGTGTTAAGACAATTGATACTTATGTTAGAACCATGTTTGATTATAGCACAAATAAATGAAAAAATATCAAACAAGATAGATAGATAGATAGATAAAACTTTACTTTGATTCGGCATATTATATAAATTTACAACATAAGCTCTAATGAGCTTTTTACCGAATACATAAAACATATAACATTAAAACAACAAAGCATGCACATATAAAACAAAATTAACATCACATAAGACAGGCAATTTACCATAAAAGACAGTTCACAAGATGTAAGACAATGTACATATACCAGAGTTAAAACTTAAATAAGATAAGCACATAAAAGTACACATTTAGAGCAAAGCATTAAGCAATAATTAGCACTAAAACATAAAATAAGCGGTGATGCAGAGGTCCACAGACAGCAGCACATATGGCACAGGGTTTCAAGCTGTCTATGGACATCTGCACCAAAGAATCAAATAAAATAAACTATATAGCATAAGCAGAATTAAAAAAGGCACCAAGCGAAATTTTCAGCAAAGTTTTTACTTACATGCAGAACAGCGACAATCCATACCATTCCAAGACTGCATTAAGCTCTTAAATTGAGAAAAACTATTTTCAGTCCTGAAGTGGTCTGGGAGGCTGTTCCAAAATGTAGCTGCTGCATATTTAAAAGATTTAATACCGTACCGTGTAGATTTCACCTGTGGAATATCCAAAATATTACTGTACCTGAAAGAATATTTAGAATTTTTAACTGTAACTAAGTTATTTAAACAAATAGGTGATAATTTATTAACTATTTTAAAAGTTTCTAGGGCCATAATTCTAATTCTACGAATCTGTAATGATGGTACATTAGCTTTTAGCAATGAATTATCATATGAACTGATATAATCATCATATATAAAACGGAGTGCTCTTTCTTGCACTTTTTCTAATTTTTTAGAATCTTTTTCTGTACAAAAATGCCAAAAGGGCAGAAATTAAAGTTACTAAGAATAAATGAATGAAAAATTGTTAATTTATTCAGTCTATTCAGATAAGAACCCAAACGTTTAAGAATATTAAGTTGCTGTGATGCTTTCCTACAAATATTACTAATATGTGAATCAAAATTTAGCTGATAATCAATATCTATTCCAAGCAATTTAACAGTAGTTTCACAAGTAAGTGTAAAATTTTGTATATTTATACATGGATTTCTATTATATGTTTTTTTACCTACAGCCAGTACCTGAAATTTGTCTGGATTTGCTTGCATTTTATTGTTTTTAAACCATTCAATTAATTTATTTGATTCAGATTCCAAAGTTTCTATTAGATGGTCGTAATCCGGACTACAAAAAGATAAAGTATTGTCGTCTGCATAATTATATAATGTACCTTCTTCAATAAACAAAAATATATCATTTATAAAGACGTTGAATAAAAGAGGCCCCAGTATAGATCCTTGAGGTACTCCTTTATGAATGTCAGCCCAGCTGCTCAGTATGCTATTAACTTTTATTTGCTGTTTCCTATTAGTTAAATAAGATTTTAAAAGTAAAACTGAGTTTGAAGTAACACCATAAGCCGATAATTTATCAAGCAGAATTTCATGAGGTAGGCAATCAAAAGCCTTAGAAAGATCCATCAAAACTGCAGCTATGAACTGATTTTTATCTAAAGCTTCTCTCCAGTCTTCTAGCAGTCTGAGCAGCGTGGTCTGACACCCATGTCCTCGCCTAAACGCACAAAGATACGGATTAAATATTTTATCGAAAAAATCATCTAATTGTATTTCTAAAACTTTTTCGAAAATTTTTGAAAAAATAGGCAAAACACTGACAGGTCTGTAATTTTTTACACAGAGAGGATCATTCTTTTTAAATAAAGATGTAACCTGTGCCTCTTTCAATTTATCAGGAAAAATGCCTGTATCTATGGATAAATTTATAAATAACTTTAATTGCGGTGCTTTTACACTTTTACTACATTTTACTACTTTAGCTGGTATTCAATCTGCTCCGGTAGCCTTTTTAATATTTATATAAATGTGTGTTTTTGTAAAATTTAGTATAAAATGACAATTACACAATATAAAAAGGCAAAGATATTTATTCAATAATAAAAAAATCAACATCAATGCAAAAAAAAAGTACAAAAACAAAATATTAGTACTCAGTATATGTAAAAAACAAGTAAAAGCAAATCAAGAAGGACAAAAATTAAAATGACTAATGAAAAAACAAAGGACTTAAGCAATTTTATAAGATACATATGACATAACATAAATATAAGATAGTACATTTTTTTACCAGGACTTAATTTTCTTGCATTTTTTTTGTCCAACACTTGACCCAAGCTCTAATTAGTGTTTGTTGTTTTAGTAATATTACCTTTTCCCACTTATCAAACTTTAAGTTTTTACCTGTAATGTACATTTTATTAAAAAGTTGGATAAATGGGAATGAACCCTCTTCTTAAACATTGGTTCCATTGATTTATTCACTTTTTTACTTTTTGGGCCCATTTAGGGCTTGCTATATGGTGTGAGGTTCCTCACTGTGTTTGAAGACCGCATGGTGACCACTAGATGCTTTGTTTTGGGTCGTTTTAACCTGAAAATGGGATGTTGTCTCCTTGGCATTTACCCCATTTCCTTTCTTTTTCATTTTTACAAGATGGAACTACAAAATATACAAAAGGCCCGAGACAGAACAAATACCCCTGATATTATACATAAAAATATAAGGGAAAAATCGAGTTTATACCTTTAATAACATTGTCCTACGGTTAAACAGGAGCACAAACACCACATATGAGATTTAAGTTTGATAACATTACTTGTCTTACGTAATAAGGAATCAATGCTGTTTAGGACAAAAACATGTCATCTTCTTAACCAATGTCGTTAGTGTTTGCCTCCATTTATTTTTATGGTATTTACCATGATTTAGTAAATTAGAATTTACGGTATATATTCTATGGACTGACTCAGAAATTCAACTTCCGTCATCGCAAATTACGTTGTGCATACTCAGCGTAATCATAAAATACGTCTGGACTAATCCCATTATGCCTTTGCATTTCTGAATCGGTCCATTGCGACATAAGTTTCAAGATTCACAAGAAAAGTAATGTTATCAAACTTAAATCTCATATGTGGTGTTTGTGCTCCTGTTTATCCGTAGGACAATGTTATTAAAAGTATAAACTCGATTTTTCCCTTATATTTTTATGGTATTTACCATGATTTAGCTAAACCTTTTAGAATTTACGGTATATATTCAATGGACTGAATCAGAAATTCAACTTCCGTCATCGCAAATCACGTTTTGCATACTCAGCGTACTCATAAAATACGCCTGGACTAATCCCATAATGCCTTTGCATTTCTGAATCAGTCCATTTCAACATAAGTTTCAAGATTCACAGGAAAAGTAATGTTAATACAGCATTACTTTCAAACTTGAATCTCATATGTGGTGTTTGTGCTCCTTTTTAACCGTAGGACAATGTTATTAAAAGTATAAACTCGATTTTTCCCTTATATTTTTATGTATAATATCATGGGTATTTGTTCTGTCTCGGGCCTTTTGTATATTTTGTAGTTCGATCTTGTAAATCAGAAAAAAAAGGAAATGGGGTAAATGTCAAGGAGACAACATCCCATATCCAGGTTAAGACGACCCAAAACAAAGCATCTAGTGGTCACCGTACGGTCTTCAAACACAGTGAGGAACCTCACACCATATAGCAAGCCCTAAATGGGCCCAGAAAGTAAAAAAGTGAAAAAATCAATGGAACCAATGTTTAAGAAGAGACACATGATGACCACATTCTAATATGATTCAAATAAATATAGATTATTACATACCCTTTATCCATATCGGCCCTAGTATCATCCGGAGACTGTCAATTCGGCCCCAAGGGCTGTACTTTCGTTTTGTAAAAATATAAAAAGACTTATATTTGCAGTTGGAGTTAACATATGTGTTATGGTCTCATGTTCATTTACTCCATATCCTTTCGTAAAATATTATATGAACATTTTATTATGCCAAGTGTTCTTACAATTGGCTCAGTGAGTGCCCCGTGGTTGTTTAAATGTTGTGATCGTCTTCTTTTTGTTTTTTTGTCGGGAATTGGATGACGGCAATTGTAAGAACACTTTGCCAGGTAAGTTTATGTTTGTTGACGGATCAAATGAAAAAAAGACATGGATGTAGTGTTGCTCAGCAATTAGCAATGAATTCCGCTCAAACCTGTGTTAGGGGCCGTCTTGAACTTGCTATGAGGCATAAATAATGCTCATTGTTGAAGGCCCCTTTGTGACTTCAAGATGAAGAATTACAATAAAAGCGTTGTTCAATTGCTTGGTTTTACCATGTATATGTAGAGATTTTGTCTCATTTGCATTTACTCCATATCCCTTCATTGCTAAGTTGGTATTGAAATATAATGTCACTCGCAAACAGCTTATTAGTAAGGGCATTTATCATCCTTGATTTTACGGAAATGTTGTTGAAAAATGCCAGAAACTGATAAAAAATCCAGAAAAACCTGGACGTAACTTACATTCTTTACGCAATAGGGAATATCGACAGGATATTCTGCACGTGGTGAATATGGAGTACATGCACATGAGACAAAGTCTCTACAAATACATGGTAAAACACAGGCAAAGGAACAACGGTTTTATTGTTGTTCTTCATCTTGAAGTCACCATGTCCGTTAAATTGGCTTGGGATCCAATGACCTGAGGGTTTTACACGCATACTGGCCTCTAAATGATACTGCCGATGTCTACTGAAATACATGATGATTCTTTACCAAACCAGTCTGGGAGTTTTGAGTTTGATTTTTCGTAGTGCGACAGTTTTTACCAGCAGACTTATGCTCCTTGAGCTAGCCGGCAATTTAGCGGCTAGCACTCCTTGATCCTTCTTTCAAAATTACGTTTTGTCCCCTTTTCCTTTTCAAGGTTGTGGTCATAGAATGAGGGGCGGTTTGGGCACCAATAAACCGGTTTAACCCACCACAGGCCACGGGGGGGACTACTTATATAAAGGTAGGTACGGATGTGCGGCCCAAAAGGGTCTGTTTTTTCGGGTCTGAAAGTCAAGATTAAGAAATATCAGAGGAAATATATCAACAGGTCTGAATATCTTCTTTGTGCATGTCATAAGGTTCCAAATTTCAACATCCAATATATAACAGCAAAACTAATCTTCAGATATATTATCCATATATTTTTTACACAATACATAAATATATGAATAGGTTGCAAAATTTCATAAAATATATGAAAGAGTCTCCTTTTTAACACCTTGGAAAACATATGAATGGGGTTGGTTTAAATTTTACGGCCCGCACATCCGTACTAAAATATATGTTAAGTTACTCCCCCATGCCGCAGGCTGTGGTTTTTTCTTGTGCAGTTCATTGTTACATTGTGGCATGTGACTATGTTTTTCGGACACTGTATGTGTTTCCTGCTATGTATTTATTCTTTATACCAGTTCATTGGTCAAATGTTATGTTACGATCTTTTGTTGTAAATTTTCTTTTATCATTTTAATGGACTTGTTATCATCAGAGAAATCACCGCTGTATTATAGAAGTTTTACAGGTAAAAATCGTTCGTGTCATAATTTGCAATAGGTATACACTTCATTAACTGACTTTTAACCTTACAATTAGAGAAAATTGTCATATATTTAAGATATCAGGTAAATTTCATTTGTAGCACCTGTTGATATTCAAATTACATTTATCTATTCATTCCTCTAATTACTGATTAAGAAACACTAAAATCATTATTATTTGATGATAATAGTTGATTTACATAGCAAAGGAATCAACTTTATAAGATGTTAATTTAATTTGTGCAAATATTTCATAATTTCATATTAAGTAGATATTGGAGACAAATTGTTTTTGCTCTGTATATTTTATTTTGATTTTTCGTTTTTTACCATTTAGTGTTACATCTGAATTGTCCTATTCTCGGCATTTTGTTTTTTGTTATCACTGGGTCGATAACACTGCTGGTGGACTGTAAGGGTATTCACCAGCCCAGTAGTCAGTACTTCGATGCTGACACGCACACCGATTTTATTTGGAAACTTGCAATAGAAAATTTTGCAAATGTTGAAAACCAAGGAGTATCTCCCTCGTGCAAAGCTCTGTCCTTAGCTGATTTTGACTTTTAAGTTAGATCACATTTGGTTATCTGTTCTCTATCAGTTTTTAAACATCTTTGAGCTGATGGTCTTCCAAATGTTTAGATTTTATCTGCACTGAAGAGACAAAACTTGTCGAAATGGCCATATGCAGAAACTAAATTTACAGTAACTTCTGTATTTTGTTTTTTGAATTCTGGATTTTTTTTATATTTTCCTTTCCTGCATTCTGCTTCAGTATTTATTGTATTTTGTCAATATGAAAAAAGGTACAAACTGTCAACTTATATGAACATACAATGGCAAACCAGAAGCGAAGCAAAAAGGAATAAATAAAAATCTAAAAGACAAGGCAATTCATATTTAACAAAATTGAAGACAACCTTAAAAAGACAAAACAAATAAACAAAATAACAAACATCAAGCAGTAGCAGTATACTAAGACTAAATTCGATATTTGCAAGATGCTAATATACTCTAATTAGACAATTCTTTAATTACAGAGCCTTTGATATATTTTTGAAATTGCTCGTGAAATTGCTGAATAATTTCATATTATATCATCTTTACAGACAACTAATTGACAAGTGTCCAAATGTTTTGATCTGCACTGAAGGTATATAAGTTGTAGAAAAAGGCCATATGCCGAAACTTAATTCCCATTAAGGTGTCTCCATGGTATTATTTTCCTATTATAGAATTTTGTGAAATTTTCTTTGTAGAAATTCAATTGCAATATTGTTAAAAAATTTATATAAAATTTGAAGGTCATCGTGCATTTAAGCGCATAAACTGAAATTGAAAATCTAATAAGGATTTACATAAAAATAATATGTCATTGGATAGCTTTAAGAATCTATTATAGATTTTGTTCATGCTTTGCATCATTATATAGGTTACATATAAAATATAAAAACAAGGGGTCACCGTTGAAAAAAAGGAGATAAATTGCGAAATGTCAATTTCTCTAGTGATATCTGCATAAAATTCTTCACCTGCATAATTTCTGTGTTCTGTAAATCCAGCAACAGATTTAAATCAAATGTGTTTTTGTTCACGTTTTTGAAATGAAAAGGTTGAAAAAGTGATAAGGAATACAACTTTTAAGTATTTTGGAACTTTCTTTACATTTTAAATAACTATTTTTGAAAACTTTCTTAATGAATGAAACCTAAATAAAAAGTTTTAGACAAAAATGGAGGAATAATACCACTGAGACACCTTAACTTCTGTATTTTGTTATTCATATAAATACATCTAAGATATGTGAACTGTCCTTGATAAAACAACCACAGATAGCTTAATGACAACATCATGGCACAGGGAAACATTTCTCAGTGTGCTTTTATTGACATCATGGGTATTTCTTCTCCGCAATTAAACCAACGCAGGTCACATGGTCGAAGTCTAAATTATAATATGAAAAGAAAACGTAAATACTTCGTCAATATTAAAGATCTATATGCTGTTTTCAAAAACAATGGGCGGCATGGATTGTTCACTAAACTTTGTTCAAATCCTTTAACACAACTTTATAAAATGTAAAAAAGTGGATAACAGGAAACATCTACGATGGTTGAAAATTACAATCACATGCAACAATCTGCCAAGGAACTACACAGGAAAAACACAAAAAGGACAAAAGACAAACGTAAACAACGATAGAAACTCGGGACAGCCGGACTTGGAACCGGCACTAGCAAAGCCAGCGGTAGGGTTAAATCTGTTTATGGGTACCTAAACCTCCCCTTTATCTATCCCGTTTCCCTATAGTATAAAAGCCATACGAATAAAACCCAATACAGGTAGAAGTTACCAACTCCATGAACACAATCTTGAAAGGAGAGAAAATGGCAATACATTATTTAGAAAGATGGGTCAAGGGGTGGTAGCTCTTTGGAATGTGATACTAAGTCTGATAAAAGTCCGCTGTATAAATCCTCTAAAATTATTAATGCATTATGCTTTCATCAGCTTTATCCAAGAATCCACAAACCCGATGAACACGTAAAACAATAACTAAAAAATAAATTTCATCTGCACTGAAAAGACGTTAGTTGTCGAAATGCGCATATGCAGATTCAAAATTAAGCATAACTTCGTTATTATGTTATTTATTACCACTTGGCCGATGCTTCTGCTGTTGGACTCTTAGTCCCCGAGGGTATTCACCAACCCAGTAGCCAGTACTTTGGTGCTGGCCTGAAAACCGATTACTAGTATTTGGAAACTTGCAATATCTTTGTTAAAAACTAAGGAGCATATCCCTCTTGCATAGCTCTGTCCTTAGCCGATTTTGGCTTTTCTAATTATCTGATCTGCACCTGATCTCACCCATGGTTTTTTATTGGGTCCGTGTTGTTCATCTTTGTGTGTCATTTTTCTTTTCTTTGCCGCACTGATCATGTTGTGTCTCTTTTTCTTTTTTGTTTCCGATGTTGCCATTGTCCTTGGATTATTCGTTTTGGATTGACGGTTCGGTTCTCACTTACCTTATTGGTAATTTGTTCTCAATCAGTCTTTACATATATTGCGGTATATGGATTTCCAATATTTTGATTTTATCTGCACTGAAGAGACATTAGTTGTCAAAATGCGCATATGCAAAATCCAAATTAATCATAACTTCGGTATTACATTATATTTTAATAAAGGAATTGCTTTTATTGATATTGCAGGCATTTTCGGGACCTAAGTATTCAACAACTTGTACCCGTCTGCTTTAACGACCAGGACTTGCCGATTCTATTTGGAACCTTACAATATCTACATTTTTGTAGATTTTGTTGAAAACTAAGGAGTATCTCCCTCATGCAAAGCTCTGTCCTTAGCTGATTTTGGCTTTACATTTGGATCATATTGGTTAACTGTTCTCTATCAGTTTTAAACATCTTTGAGTTTATGGTCTTCCAAAC
>MJUU01012313.1:34718-45105 GCA_002080025.1 Modiolus philippinarum | reverse complement strand
CAATTTTTTTTAAAAAAGTCACATTGAATTTTTTTTTTTTTTGAAAAAGGGTATGATACAGGGCTAGCCATGCGATAAAGGGTGTGTGATAAAGGGTAAGCCATGCGATAAAGGGTGTGACGTCATAGTGTGAATACAGAACGAACTCCATGCACTGTATCACATATTCAAAACGTCTGTATTTATTACTAAACATATGATAGAAATTTATAATAAGGTGCAGTAATATGTTATAACGTTCACTCTTACTGTGAAAAAGACCAACAATATTAATATTGTCAGCCATATTGAATTTCCAACATTAAAAAATTGCTTTGGATTATAGCTCAACACAAATGTTGTTCCCTATCTACAGAAACAAAACGAAAATAAATATGTCACTGTCTTCTAAAGATCGAAAACAACAACTCGAAACCAAATACAATAACGCCAATTATAGCATGTTATATGAATTGAAGTGTTAAACTTGAAGCATGCGAGAAGATTTACCAATTTGTCGGAGTTTGATAACACCTACTGCATTGCTCCAATACATTATTTTCTCTAATGATATGTCAAGTTTAAACCGGTTTTGACCCGTTAGATAAATTTGCTTTCTTCAACGTATGTTGAATAAAGCCCCGTGCTATTTCCCGCCAAATCTATTCCGAATACAATTCTCAGTGTTTATCATTTATCATTAGAGAAAAAAGATTACACCACTTTATCCCGATTATTACCATATTTTATCCACTCTCGATAGCTAAATTTTAAAATTTTAAAATGCTCGGCAAGCCTCGCAATTAAAATTTTAAAATTTAACTATCTCTAGTGGATAAAATATGGTAATGAACGGGATCTTGTGGTGTAATCTATATTTATTTGTGGTCTGTGGATACATTCACAAAAGTCAAATAAGTTTATCTGCATGAATTTGTGTTTTTGATGCTTTGGAAATTACAATAAAATAAACTGAAACAGAGTAACGTCTCAAATTTTTAGTCCATCTCGACTACTCGTGTTAACTTACAAATAAGTAAATTCTTGACTTTACTCCTACCTTTTATGGAGTATGTAGCAATAAATCCGTAGGAATATAATTTACTTGACAAGTGATTCGAATATGGCGATCCAGGTTTTATCATTTTCCTGTGGTAGAGGAGAGGAACCGAAGCATTTGTCCTTGTCGTCAGCTGAATAGTAAGTTTATTTGATGAAGAAATAACCTTAGAAATTTTTATTATTCCGTAGCTTTGAGCCAGTAAATTACCACTGTTTCCACCATCTCTTACACGAAGCCACTGCTCGTCAATTAAAAGATTAAAATATTGAAATGAGAGTATAACGATATATCCTTCCGCTACAGAAATAGTCCACTGAGCTAGACCTTTACATCTACCTGTGCCAATAATTTCGCCAGTAGAGTTTGTCAGTGTGCATCTACAAGAACATTTCCCTTTCACGTCAACCTGATTTAGAGGGGTTTCTGGAAAGACCTCTGAAACGATAAAGAGAACGATTACTGACATTAGCGCGTTATGTTGATTCATAATGTGTGGATCCTAAGTTCATGTGTATTATGAACAAGGCAACATGATACCTCTGTGCTGGAACAGAAATAGAGTTTATAAAATCGATTTTTACCAAATCTTTGGAGGTTTCGTTTGACCGACAGCACTATCCCATATCATTACGGCTTCTATTTTGTAAAGTCAATTAGATTATGAAAAAGAAAGAAAATGGGGTAAATGTCAAGTAGACAACATCCCATATCCAGGTTAAAACGACCCAAAACAAAATATCTAGGGGTCACCATATGGTCTTCAACACAGTGAGGAACCTCACACCATATAGTAAGCCCTAAATGGCCCCGAAATGTAAAAAAGTGAATAAATCAATGGAAACAAACCACATCCAATAACCCAAATATCAAGAAACTAAAATTTTATAAGATGACAAGGACAAGCCAATGACCAACATATTCCTGACCTAGGACAGGCGCAAAAATTGCGGTGGGGTTAAACTCGTTTTCTTGGATCCAAACCCTCCCCCTATGGGTGGTGAATGGCTAAAAATAAATACACAAAAAGACTCACAGTATAAAAGTCCAACTTATCAAGACGAGTACCCTTACAATGAAGTTCAGTCAAGGTCAATATACGTTCACAAATGAAAATACTTATAAACAAAATAGACCATTTGCCAGTTCTGCAATCAACAGAATGAATTTAGCAAAACCCAAAAGGGAGGTAACTTTTCGAAAAATCTCAAGGGGACAGAATGGTTCCCTGCTTGTGAAAACCAACCAAACAATAAATCATTTGAAATCAAAAGTTATGAAAGTTTAACCTTCAGTCTATGTTTAGTCAGCAACATAATTCAAAACCCAATCCCAAATAGCGAATTACCAAGATGTCAAGTGCTATTTGATTCAACTAATAAAAATAAACAATTGTACTAACTGGAACTGCCTTCTCAGTGACTAAGAAAGTATTATGAATTCGAAAATATGCTATGCTGCGTGGAGTCAGTAGAAAGTCTCCCCGTGCTTGAGATGTATGCTCTTATAATATTACAGTTCACGGCGTGTTCGTCCGTGTGAGAATTTCTCATACGTTTACTAATTCATTTAATTTTTTTTTTAATTTGGCTGTTCAATATTTTCATTGCTTTTACTAAAATGTTAAAATCTGTACACACGACTATTTTTGCCCTTTCAACCAAAGTTACACTGCAAAGTTTGCCTACATCTATTTCGATGTGCCCCGTGTTGTCTATCGATGCTGTTTTTGTCCTTATTTTTGTCTTTCGTCGGGCTAACTAATGACAAATATTTGCAGGCATACATTGCCCGATTTTACTTTTTTTTCTCATTGACCGCTCCCGACATGTGTTGCTTCAATGACATATTTTAGATGCGATCGATTTTTCTCAACATTTTTATTCTCTTCTTGTAACCCTGGTGCTTTCAGCTGGATAACCCTGAGCATCGCCCAAGTTGGCACTCCATGGCGGGTGGGGAGCATGGGAGTGACCTTGATATTATTTTTGTCAAGAATACCGCTTAAGTGCACGCTAGGGGCCTTCATGATCTCGCTTGAGGGGGTGAATATTGTTCGCCTCTAGTTGAAGACCCTCAGGCGACATCAAGATGTAGACAGGAATAAAAGCCCTGTCCTTGATAAACTGGAGTTTTCTATGTATCGTGTGAGTTTTGTCACATGTACATTCACTCCATATCCTTTCATTTTTCCTATTTGCTGCAGAGTTTGTCTCTCGTGCAACGTGGAGTCAGTAGAAAGTCTCCCCGTGCTTGAGATGTATGCTCTTATAATATTACAGTTATGGCGTGTTTGTCCGTGTGAGAATTTCTCATACGTTTACTAATTCATTTATATTTTTTCAATTTGGCTGTTCAATATTTTCATTGTTTTTACTAAAATATTATAATCTGTACACACGACTATTTTTGCCCTTTCAACCAAAGTTACACTGCAAGGTTAAGTCTGGTTTGCCTACATCTATTTCGATGTGCCCCGTGTTGTCTATCGATGTTGTTTTTGTCCTTATTTTTGTCTTTCGTCGGGCTAACTAATGACGAATATTTGTAGGCATACATTGCCCGATTTTACTTTTTTTTCTCATTGACCGCTCCCGACATGTGTTGCTTCAATGACATATTTTAGCTGCGATCGATGTTGCTCAACATTTTTATTCTCTTCTTGTAACCCTGGTGCTTTCAGCTGGATAACCCTGAGCATCGCCCAAGTTGGCACTCCATGGCGGGTGGGGAGCAAGGGAGTGACCTTGATATAATTTTTGTCAAGAATACCGCTTAAGTGCACGCTAGGGGCCTTCTTGATCTCGCTTGAGGGGTGAATATTGTTCACCTCTAGTTGAAGACCCTCAGGCGACATCAAGATGTAGACAAGAATAAAAGCCCTGTCCTTGATAAACTGGAGTTTTCTATGTATCGTGTGAGTTTTTGTCACATGTACATTCACTCCATATCCTTTCATTTTTCCTAGCTTACTGCAGAATATCATAAATATTGTGTAGGGGATTTACTTTGTCCACACTGGCTATGCACGAAGACCGTACTTTAAAACAAATGTGCACATTTTATATTTGTTTGTCCGGTGTAGGAGTAACTTCCCCTTGAAGGTTTGCCCAAAAACCACAAAATTTGACTAGAACTGACAAGAACATAAGTAACTGGCAAATCATCTATTGGTTTCTGGGTCAAAACTTCAAGATATCTTTATTGATGCGTATGAAAGCTATAAATGAAAGTTTAAGAAGTAGGACAGACATTCTATTGATTTTGGGATCAGTAGGTCAAGGGTCAATGTCACATGTAGTTTCAGAATTAGAAAATTCGGGTCAAAAATTGATTCGGAGCACAATTGCATTATGCCTTCATGGATTTGAACGAAACTTACAAAGACAAAAACCTGAAAGGTAAGGAGGACACCTATAGATTTTGGAGTCAGCAGGTCAAGGGTCAAAGTCAAATGTCCTTACGTAGACAGAAAACTTGGCCCACATATTGGTTTCCGGTTCACAACTTCAGAGAATGCCTTTATTCATTTAAATGAAACGCACACTAATAAAAGCTAAGACACCTACTGATTGCATAATTAGTAGAGGATGAAAGTCACATGTACTTGGTAAACGGGATTTAAAAAAAAATTATTTCTACTTAAGGTTTTGAACAGAACAAAGATTTACGCTTTCATTTGCAAAACAAACAAATCCTCAGACACAAACAGCGTACAAGAGGTCAAATAAACATTTAAATATATCAATACAACGTAACAATGATTAAATAAATAGAAATGATGAGCAGCAAGGTCAGGGACATTTAAACACAAGGCAACACGGTCTTCTCGTTATGTTCATTTTAACATGTGGTCTTGACATGGATTATAATGTTCACGTAAAATGTAAGTTACTGTTCTTAAATCTTATATAGTAATTACACTAGAGTTTAAGATATTTCATAACAAATTCACAATTTTACGTATAAAGGTGAAATATTAACATAGAGTTTGTAGTTACAATACATGAACAAACCAATCATTTTATGCTTAGACGGATTTAAACGATAATAAGTAGGAATGAGTTTTTCTCTCAACGTTGCAATTGATAGGTATGTGCAGACAAAAAGATAGTGAAATTCATTTCCAATTCAACTCAAGTTACATAAGTTATACAATCTGCTTTCAGTTGGAATATTCGCCCATCTTCCTGTTTCAATCGGAAATTTAAGGGTTGAGCACCGTAATTTACTCATCATAATTCAGATCAGATTTGTTCAATCTAACTAGATAAGGTTCGAACTTGAATTTATGTTTAAAAGAAGAATAGAATAGCCCCCCCCCCCCTTGAGGAATTACCCAGTTGGGCAAACCATTGTTCTTTAAATTGATCAATCAACGTTTGTTTTGCAAATCAAATGTGAACTGGTTATAATCGAGAACTCTAATTTATATACACTATAACATGTGGTTACACATCAAGTGACATTCACACTTTTATCATTTAAGGTTAAAGGCCCCTTTTTCAGTCCAATGTTAAACCTATGGAAATTTTATGTTAAACCCCCAGCCATAACGGCTTCTTGGTTCTTCACCAAACTTCGTTTGCATATAGCTGTTTTATTTATGCATACAAAGCTACCATTAGTTGCAAGTTTTATGAACAAAAGAATGAGTTATTTATGATAATCAATATAAAAAACGGCAAATCATTCGAACAGACCGCATTTTTGTCCCAGAAAACATCCAACTACCACAATATTTTCAAGATTTTCAAGATTTTTTCTGCAAAATCATAAAATTTTTCGATACTAGCATAAAATAATGGTAGCTTTGTATGGGCAATTATCTCAATAATTTTCAGACGAATTTTTGGAATAAAGCAACAAGTCGTTTAGGCTGGGGGTTTTACATAAAATTTCCATAGGTTTAACATTGGACTGAAAAAGGGGCCTTTAACCTTAAGATTTATTCTTCATTTTTACAGAGATCTACTCTACCTGGACACTGCGTATGACAAGGCCTCCACTCTACAGGATAACCATTGCAAAATCTACCACCATGGGCAGGTTTCGGGTTGTTACAAGTTCTATACCGACTTTGTTTTCCTGTACTGCATGAAACACTGCATGATCCCCATTCAGACCATGTAGACCATTTACCATCTATCGGTAAAACTGCAAGTATATAAGTAACATAAATAAGAATAATTCCAATCTAATGCAACGTCCAATTTCTTTGGTTTTAATGTCATGAACAACAAAGAAGTTATTTCTCGATAAATGCTTATAAACCCATTAATATGCTCCAAGAAAAAATAGTGCAGTGAAAAGTGACGTCAAATTAAGTGACCAGGGTTTTGTCCGTCATTCCCACGTTGAAATATATACTGAACATCAGAAGAAACGCACCACATGTTTCATGCTGCTCAGCTTCTGAAATATTTACACTTTTTCAATCCCTCGTGTATTTTTATTGAATTTTAAGCTCTAAAACAAACAAGCTAATGTTTGTCAAAACAAATTTCATTATGAAGAGGCGGCAACAATTTGTATGGAAAGTGTACGAAAACAAAAGTCCAAGATTTGCATTCCATAAAATGACATTGCTGTAAAGTTTATTGTCCAGAGTTACCAAAGCAGTTATTCCTGTCCATGCCTTACATTTAGCTGTACCAAGGGTTGAATATTCATTGTTTTACGTCATTTTTGCATTTTTAGGGGGGGAATTAAATTTTTGGAAATTGAAATTGAGGAATCAAAATTTTCATTTTTTTCAGATTTTTGTAAATATGATTACAGAAACAATGTGCAAAAATTTCAACATGTTCAAAAAAGTATTTGAAGAGATATATGCTTTTGAATTTTAAGATACAAAGAAATGCGTTTCTTTTGATGTTCAGTATATATCTCGGTGAAGCAAGATTGGTAACAGGCCAAAAATGACCAATATATCTTTATCAGATTAGTTTTTGTAGGAGGCTCAATCAAACCACTGTTAACTATATCTCATAATAGTGCCATAATAAACAGTACAATCTTTAATGCTGTATCGGTCTTTCAACCACAGGGGCTTGTCTACAGGTCAGAAATAATGCCCGCTTAAGTTTTAATGCATCTCTAAAAAATACCGTGTCTCTACTATCAAACGTAGAGACACGGTATTTTTTAGAGATGCATTAAAACTTAAGCGGGCATTATTTCTGACCTGTAGACAAGCCCCTGTGCTTTCAACCAGTTACCTCTCATCAGGAGCATTAGAATCAAATATAATCTAAGATTTTACTAGCTCAGTTTTCTGGTAATCCTAGAACTCTGTTTGCGACAGTAAAATCTATGACATGACAACTACGATTTATCCCCTCAGATCCTTATAAATACAGTTTCTATACACTGTACTTGGCCAACATGGGCGTAATTGGGTAAATAGATAAATAAATATATTCTATTTTTGTCTGATTTATATGCACACACATATAAACTTTCTCAAGTAAATAATATGTTAAGTGAATTAACCAACCATAAGAGTGATTTGTACGCATTTGATCGCCATGATTTATATAAAGTGAAAACTAAGATAATGAACGTGAATTGCAGTTTATTTTAAGATATAGATTTGATGAACTAGTATGGTACAGATCTTTTTCCATTTTGTTAATGCTGACTTTAAGTAATAGTTGGTATCTGAAGACATAAAGACAGACAACATATATACGATACTGAACGACATACAATATTACATACAACAATATACAAGGAAGGGAGGACGCACTCTTTGTGAACTAAGCTTGAAATATACAAAAATAAATATGTACAACACAAAGAATTGGAAAATAATTATCTTATTCACTTAAAAACATCAATGTTTTTAGTTGATGAAAAAATGTTTTTAGTTCGTAAGAACTATTTATAGAGTAGAATTCTAACAAGAGGCTCTCAAGAGCCTGTATTGCTCACCTGGGCCACAGCTGACATATGCAGTTAAAGTAATCCCAATTGTTTTAAGGGCATCATTTTCAAATTTGTTAATAGAAATTGATGTTATATTATCTTAAGTTAGACTATATTCCAGACTGGCAGCTATTTTGGATGGGGTGCAGTTCTAATGTTAAAACTATGATCCCTGCTGGCGGCCATCTTGGATATAGTGCTGATCTGAAAAACAACTTTTTTTGCAGGGGACCATCTAAGGACTATTGTGGCCAAGTTTGGTTTCCATTGGCCCAGTAGTTTCAGAGGAGAAGATCTTTGAAAGTGTTTTCCCATAGGGTCAAATGTTAAAACTATGATCCCGCTGGCGGCCATCTTGGATACAGCGTGGATCTGAAAAAAACTTTTTGCAGGGGATCATCTAAGGACTATTGTGGCAAAGTTTGGTCTCAATTGGCCCAGTAGTTTCAGAGGAGAAGATCTTTGAAAGTGTTTTACCATAGGGTCCAATGTTAAAACTATGATCCCCGCTGGCGGCCATTTTGGATACAGTGCGGATCTGAAAAACAAATTTTTTGCAGGGGACCATCTAAGGACTATTGTGGCTAGGTTTGGTTTCAATTGGCCCAGTAGTTTCAGAGGACAAGATCTTTGAAAGTATTTTCCCATAGGGTGCATTGTTTAAACTATGATTACCGCTGGCGGCCATCTTAAATATAGCGCGGATCTGAAAACAACTTTTTTGCAGGGGACCATCTAAGGACTAATGTGGCCAAGTTTGGTTTCAATTGGCCCAGTAGTTTTAGAGGAGAAGATCTTTGAAAGTATTATCCCATAGGGTCCAATGTTAAAAATATGATCCCCCCCTGGCGGCCATCTTGGATATAGTGCGGATCTGAAAAACAATTTTTTGCAGAGGACCATCTAAGGACTATTGTGCCCAAGTTTGGTTTCAATTGGCCCAGTAGTTTCTGATGAGAAGATCTTTGAAAGTATTTTCCCATAGGGTCCAATGTTAAAAATATGATCCCTGCTGGCGGCCATCTTGGAAATAGTGCGGATCTAAAAACAACTTTTTTCCAGGGGAACCATCTAAGGACTATTGTGGCCAAGTTTGGTTTTAATTGGCCCAGTAGTTTCAGAGGAGAAGATCTTTGAAAGTGTTTTACCATAGGGTCCAATGTTAAAACTATGATCCCCGCTGGCGGCCATCTTGGATAGAGTGCGGCTCTGAAAAACAATTTTTTTGCAGGGGACCATCTAAGGACTATCGTGGCTAAGTTTGGTTTCAGTTGGCCCAGTAGTTTCAGAGGAGAAGATCTTTGAAAGTATTTTCCCACAGGGTCCAATGTTAAAACTATGATCCCCGCTGGCGGAAATCTTGGATATAGTGCGGATCTGAAAAACATTTTTTTGCAGGGGACCATCTAAGGACTAATGTGGCCAAGTTTGGTTTCAATTGACCATGTAGTTTTAGAGGAGAAGATCTCTGAAAGTATTTTCCCATAGGGTCCATTGTTAAAACTATGAACCCCGCTGGTGGCCATCTTGAATATAGCGCGGATCTGAAAAACAACTTTTTTGCAGGGGACCGTCTAAGGACTATTGTGGCCAAGTTTGGTTTCAATTGGCCCTGTAGTTTCAGAGGAGAAGATCTTTGAATGAAAAGTTTACGCCGGACGGACGACGGACGAAAAGTGATGGCAAAAGCTCACCCTGGCTATAGCCAGGTGAGCTAAAAATGAGAGCGATGATATTTTTGGGGGGGTGGGGCGGCAAATTTGAAAGAAAGTTTTAGTAGTTCTCTTGATTGTAAGAAGGGGGCATCTTGCTGCTTCTTCAACTGTCATTTACAAAGGATCATGTGTTTCACTATCCCTGACTACAAAAGTTCATCTTTTTACCCATCCTCGACTACAGTAGAATTTATGAACCTGTTTCACATTTGCTAAAAGTACTCGTCAGGTGGCATATGAGTTCTTGCCATTACTGATAAATTTGATAATAAAATTCCTATTTCCGTGGTTTGAACATGAAATTCCTGTACGGATATCATCCCAATTTCATGGCCGTGTATTTCTTTAGAATAGATTTATACGGTTTTCCCAAGTTAAAAATGGTCCCGAAAATTGTCTCCCCCTCGTAAAATGCAAAAAAAAAAGATGTTGTAGTGGGAGAATAAGACAAATGCATGATGCTGGAGACCAAAAAAATCTTGATAAAACTGTGTAAGGGGACGACCATTTGATTTTCGAGGGGGGAGGGGGGGATTGGGGGCTTGGGAGATTATGTCTTGAAAAATGATTAATTTACATGATATTCTCGAACAAATTATTTTTTTTACCAAAAATTACATCAAATCATATTTTTGCATTTGCAACAAAAATGTTTTTTTTTCAAATAAAAGTTAAATAATTTATTTTCATGACAATTAGGATT
>MJUU01012313.1:0-34689 GCA_002080025.1 Modiolus philippinarum | reverse complement strand
CCCCCCCCCCCCCCTGAAAATTAAATGGTCGTCCCCTAATGAGGTAACAAAAATATTTTTTTTATATTTTGATATCTTTAAATTAATGCATGAAAAACAAGATTAAAATGAAATATTCTGAAACAAGTTTTCATATATTTAACTGTCCGCGATTTTGATACATAAATCTGACTAGGCATCGAAACCAAAAGTTGCATAAACATGCATGTGTATGCAAGGTATGAAGCAATACTACTATCTTGTTACAATCAATGACCAATTTTCATTAAACATTTATTGCAAATCAATCGATTGGATTGCATGTTGATGATTCCGGGATGACAGGCAGGCAAATATAAACCCGTGTACTAGTGTACGAAAGGAAATAATTAAAGCGGGTTAAGCTCATGGAAATGATTTGTACATGAAAAGTGTAATGATAATTCAATAAATATTTACAATTGTATCAATTTTTATCAACAAAAGCAATATAATTATTCATATCAGATAAACAATTATTTGCTGAAAGTATGTTAATAATAAATAAGCATATTGGGTTTATATAAAAGAAATTATTGCCACATAAAGCACAGGTACTTGAGGACAGGACCTTTTATTGGGCCCTTCCCCTTTTTATAGTATTTTCTCAGTTCTTTCAATATTTGTTATTTATTTGTGCTATTTTGTACTATTATAGCATATATTTATCGTCTTTTCAATGTGCCATTCGACTTATAAGAACGAAGCGAAGTCGAAAGGCACATTTTTAGTAAGATGAATATATGTTATATTAGTACGAAATAGCACATTCAAATTTATGACAAATATTGAAAATGGAGAAAATAATATAAAAAGCTGGGTCATAGGGGCCAAATACAGGGTCCTCTCCTCAAGCACCTGTGCATTAAAGTCGAACAATTGTACAACAATGCACTTCATGGAAATAACAATTAGCAAAGACAAACCACGAGAAAATATTTTCTCCATTTAAAATCTTTAAATGAGTAATCAGTTACCAAGGGTTGTAGCACATACTTCAATGAAATAATAAAAAGATAATCATGCAAAATACAACACCGATCTCAGTATTACTTACTCATTAGTGTCCCAAGTGACGTGAAATGAGGCGAGACGTACAGAAAAATAGAATAAAAATCATTATCAAAATGAATGTTTATTGATTTGCGTGGTGGTCTGAGCATAATCAAATTAAAATCTAACTAAAAAACTGCGTTTCATAGATGTATTCTTTTGATGTGTAAATGCAGCAACCACGATTTGCATGGGGCGCTTTTTCTTTTGACGGGTGCACAATTTCATTCTATGTTAACGGAAAAAAAGTAATTTGTTCTAAATTTAACATAATCCTGAATGAAAAAAAAAATGATTAAAGTGGAAAAAGGTGTCATTTTGTTTGAATAACAGCGTTCTCAATTAAAGGTTGAGGTGCTAATGGTCAATGGATATCTTATTTTGTAAATATTAAACCCTTTATATAAAAGAGTCGTAATAAGACCTCAATTAGTCACAAAACTCCATCCAACTTTATCTGATATATATTACTGCTGTTGCATTCATAGATTCAGACATACCAAGAATAAGGCTGCCCTAGAATGTTTCAGTAAACAGGAAATTAAAGCGTTAAAACTCTTGCTACTCGGCCATTTCCGCTACAACTAAAAAATAACTTTCGGAAAATGGCAGACTATATAGGATTGTACCCAGTATTAAGTGTCTTTTTCAAAGAATTTTGAACAAAAACATTTATAACCTCATACAACTTTTCAATTAAAATACATTCTGAACAAAATTGGCAGAGTTATTTACAATAACCAAATCTGGTTTGTACTTATTTTTGCAGATTCTCATCAGTTAAAGGAAATATATTGTTACAGTACAAATTGAATCCATTAGGATCCAGAATCCTCCTAGTATAAATTGGAATTCTAATTTCTACTGGGACAAATTCTGATTTGTACTGGATTTAATTAAGTACGAATTGGAATTCCAATTTCTACCAGGACAAATTAGAATTCTGATTTGTACTGGATTTAATCCAGTATAAATTGGAATTCCAATTTCTCCTACGAGAAATTGAGATATCCTGATTTATACTAGTGGGATTCTGAATCCTACTGAATTTCTAGTATGATCCAGAATAATACTGGATATTTTGTACAGGAGGATTCTGGATTTTACTGACACCCAAAGCAGAAAAAAAAGTGTTTTAGTATGTATTTCATAGCATTTTAATTTATAAATACTAAAGCAATAGAATGAAAAATTAGATAATTATAATATAACTATTCATTTGTTGTAACAATTGGAGGAACTCTGTGACATTTGCAACTGGTAGAGCAGGGAATTTTCGAATTACGACAAGGGCAATGCATAGTATTGCATTTATCAGGGTAATTTGAAACTGCTGCTATTATCCTGCTTCTTCCAATGCATTTATACAAGGGAAACAAAAACTCAACAAGATCAGTACCAGAAAAGTAGTTTTTAAATATGCCATCTTTAGATAGAAATTCGTATTCAAATATTTTTTTTGTAAAATACCTCCATATTGTGTTCCATATTTAAAGTCAAAATTGTGCTCAAAAGTTAAACGAGTTCAAAGCAAACATCTACATCTTTTATACAGTTAGACAGTTAATCTTATTCTTTCGAAATTAATAATTTAATTAAATGATCACAAAAACAGTAGAAGTGACATATGACTAATAATGTTTTACTCCTCTACCACAGTTTTTATTGATTTGAGTTAGAAGAATCCAGAATCCTACTAGTATAAATCAGGATATCTCAATTTCTCCTAGGAGAAATTGGAATTCCAATTTATACTGGATTAAAGGGGTGTGGATAACCATCGAGTTCGAGTTCGAGTTAGAGTGAAAGTTCGAGTTACAGTTCGAGTTAAAGTTCGAGTTCGAGTTACAGTTCGAGTTAAAAGTCGAGTTATATTTAACTCGAATTGTTGTTTTTCTAGTACCATATATCGAGTCACGTTTCTAGTTAGCGTTAAGATTCGTTGAGATTGATATTAACAATTTTTTTTCTTGTATTATTTCTTAGGTAATTACTAGTAAGTGATCAGGGATGTGTGCTGGTTGTTTTCAAAACGACCGAAACGATAGTCGAGATGCATTTGGCAGTATATTATTGTCTGGAACCCCCCTTTCTGCGATATGATCCACATTAATTTTGCACTTCTTATAGGCGCTCTTAAATGAAAATATAGTTCGATCTATGGTTTAAGTACCGGAAGTCCGAGGGGATGCATTTTTTGTTATAAAAAGTTGTCGAAGTAATGACAAACAAAACAAAACTCATTGGGTCGATGCCTCTGCTGGTGGACTGTTAGTCCCCGAGGGTATTCACCAGCCCAGTAGTCAGTACTTCGGTGCTGACGGAAAGCCGATTCTATTAGGAACCCTGTAATATCAAAATTTAGGTAAATTCTATTGAAAACTAAGGAGTATCTCCCTCATGCAAAGCTCTGTCCTTAGCTGATTTTGGTTTTACATTTAGATCATACTGGTTAATTGTTCTCCATCAGTTTTTGAACATCTTTGGGGTAATGGTCTTCCAAACGTTTAGATTTTATCTGCACTGAAGAGACATAAGTTGTCGAAATGCTAATATGCAGAAAATAAATTCACAGTAATATCGGTATTTAGTTATTTTATTAATAATTTCATACTTAGATATCAAAAATTAGTTTCACGGACTAAGAATAAATATACAAATTCTGTTTTCCGTTCAAAAAGTGGGTCTTTCGAATTAAAACAATGACCAAGACACAGCCCAGCCCGATATTCTTTTTCGATTTAAATCTACATCGACTCTCATGACCCGTGCATTTTAAACAACATGCAGATTTTACCAGGGAGATATCTTTGTATAAGGTGAGTTCCATAGTTTGTGCAATATAAAAACAAAAGGCTGAGCTCTATTTCCCACCCAAAAATTGCTTCTAAGCAATACCTGCATGCAAATGATTAACGCATTTCTATGTTTCTGTGATTCAGAAAAACTTCAGAAAATAATGCTAAAATGCCATCCCTATACATATTACATTCATTAGACTTGTCTGTGGCACCGTTAAAGTCCATAAAACCGCTAAAGTCCACAAACTTTCCGCTAAAGTCCACAAACTTTCCGCTAAAGTCCACAAAATTACATCCGCTAAAGTCCACAAAATTACATCCGCTAAAGTCCACAAAAAAAACACCGCTAAAGTCCACAATAATAAGTTCCGCTAAAATCCACATACTTTTCCTCTAAAGTCCAAATTATCAAGGAAGTACCACCCAAGGGTCCAGTGGTTGGAACTTCATGATGGTAGAGGGTCAATATATTTGTAAGAAAACAGATCTATAGGATTTGTGTTGAAATGTCACTCATTGCCATTATTGCATGTTGTTGTCCGTAAAGTTCGTGGTCAAGCGTGCATATTAATAAAAATAGCGCTATATTTCTAATATCACTTGTATATGAATTATGATATGTAAAATTTCTCCAATTCAAAATGCAATAATTGTGAGCCACTCGTATCTGCTATTTTTTGCACACACGAATAATGCATATAAACAAATCTAGGATTAGGCTTTTAACAACACACATGCATACTTTCAATTTACACAACCCAGTAACGGATTTTGTCATGAACATTTTCTACATATACCTTCTTGTTCATTTGAGATCTCTTGTGCAGATTTCATAGATGTCAAGTAATCACCAACTTAGACCTCAAGCTGAATATTCATAATCCGAGTACAATTTGATTGTTTTCTAAAACTTACTTGAATGCATATATGGCTTCAAAGCAAATGATCAAAATATGATTTTCACCATAAGTCTAAAGTTTAACTATGTTCCGCGCTGGCGGGCATGTTTTTTAGCTCACTGGCTATAGCCAGGGTGAGCTTTTGCCACCACTTTTCGTCCGTCCGTCGTCTGTCCGGCGTAAACTTTTCATTCAAAGATCTTCTCCTCTGAAACTACTGGGCCAATTGAAACCAAACTTGGCCACAATAGTTCTTAGGTGGTCCCCTGCAAAAAGTTGTTTTTCAGATCCGCACTATATCCAAGATGGCCGCCAGCGGGAATCATAGTTTTAATATTGGACCCTATGGGAAAATACTTTCAAAGATCTTCTCCTCTGAAACTACTGACCCAATTGAAACCAAACTTGGCCATAATAGTCCTTACATGGTCTCCTGCAAAAAAGTGGTTTTTCAGATCCGCGCTATATCGAAGATGGTCGCCAGCGGGGATCATAGTTTTAACATTGGACCCTATGGGAAAATACTTTCAGAGATCTTCTCCTCTGAAACTACTGGGCCAATTGAAACCAAACTTGGCCACAATAGTCCTTAGATGGTCCCCTGCAA
This sequence comes from Modiolus philippinarum, assembly GCA_002080025.1. Taxonomy (NCBI): domain Eukaryota; kingdom Metazoa; phylum Mollusca; class Bivalvia; order Mytilida; family Modiolidae; genus Modiolus; species Modiolus philippinarum. Next base: position 29,311 of record MJUU01012313.1, on the reverse strand, counting down.
AAAAGTTGTTTTTCAGATCCGCGCTATATCTAAGATGGCCGCCAGCGGGGATCATAGTTTTAACATTGGACCCTATGGGAAAATACTTTCAAAAATCATCACCTCTGAAACTACACGGCCAATTGAAACCAAACTTGGCCACAATAGTCCTTAGATGGTCCCCTGCAAAAAATGTTTTTCAGATCCGCGCTATATCCAAGATGGTCGCTAGCGGGGATCATAGTTTTAACATTGGACCCTATGGAAAAATACTTTCAAAGATCTTCTCCTCTGAAATTACACGGCCAATTGAAACCAAACTTGGCCACAATAGTCCTTAGATGGTCCCCTGCAAAAAAGTTGTTTTTCAGATACGTTTGATATCCAAGATGGCCGCCAGCGGGGATAATAGTTTTAACATTGGACACTATGGGAAAATACTTTCAAAGATATTCTCCTCTAAAACTACTGAGCCAATTGAAACCAAACTTCACCACAATAGTCCTTAGATGGTCCCCTGCTAAAAAGTTGTTTTTTTTTAGATCCGCACTATAACTTGGCCACAATAGTCTTTAGGTTGTCCCCTGCAAAAAAGTTGTTTTCAGGTCAGCGTAACTGTAAACCAACTTAATTTCGCGTCTACTTTATTTCGCGTTTTGTTCCTCCTTGTGAAGTTGGCGGAGATTAATTTTCGCAATTTTCTATTTCTATTAATGCTTTAATATAGGGATATGAACTTTTCGCGACGATTTATTTTAGCGATATGTTCAAGCACGCGAAAGTCACGAAAATAAATCGCTCGCGAAAATAAGTTGGTTTACAGTATATCCAAGATGGCTACCAGAGGGACATAGTTTTAAAATTGACCCTGAGAAAATAAAAAGTTGTACAATGTAACTATTATTATTGCTGACAAATAATTTTTGTAAAGCTTCGTGAGACAAACTATTTGCAATTCAGTTGTTGCACCTTTAGTCTTTGTACCTGTGATAAGATCAGCATACCAATGCAGGAGACTTCCCTCCAAGACCAGGAGATAAAGAAGAGGTGTTTTTTAGCTCACCTGGCTAGAGCCAGGGTGAGCTTTTGCCATCACTTTTCGTCCGTTGTCCATCCGTCGTCCGTCGTCTGTCGTCTGTCGTCCGTCGTCCGTCCGGCATAAACTTTTCATTCAAAGATCTTCTTCTCTGAAACTACTAAGCCAATTGAAACCAAACTTGGCCACAATGGTCCTTAGATGGTCCCCTGCAGAAAAGTTGTTTTTCAGATCCGCGCTATATCCAAGATGGCCGCCAGCGGGGATCATAGTTTAAACATTGGACCCTATGGGAAAATACTTTCAAAGATCTTCTCCTCAGAAACTACTGAGCCAATTAAAGTCAAACTTTGCCACAGTAGTCCTTAGATAGTCCCTTACAAAAAAGTTGTTTTTCAGATCCGCGCTTTATCCAAGATGGCCGCCAGCGGGGATCATAGTTTTGACATTGGACCCTATGGGAAAATACTTTCAAAGATCTTCTCCTCAGAAACTACTGAGCCAATTAAAGCCAAACTTGGCCACAGTAGTCCTTAGATGGTCCCTTACAAAAAGTTGTTTTTTCAGATCCGCGCTTTATCTAAGATGGCCGCCAGCGAGGATCATAGTTTTTACATTGGACCCTATGGGAAAACACTTTCAAAGATCTTGTCCTCTGAAACTACTTGGCCAATTGAAACCAAACAAGGGCACAAGAGTTATTTTCAGGTTTTTGCTTAATGCAAGATGTCTGCCAGCGGGGAACAATTTTAACATTTGACCCGTTGGGAAAACATTTAACATCTTCTCCTGAAATTACATAGCCAATAGTGAAAACATACTTGGTCACAACGGGCCATAGTTGTTCCCGTTTGAAAAATTTGCCTGGCTTGTCTGCATGGCATTCAAGATGGCCCCAGTGGAGAACATAGTTTAACCTTGAGACCTATCGGAAGCCTATCGGAAAGCATTTAAAGATGTTCTCCTCTGAAAATATTTAGTCAATTTGAACCAGAATTAGACTCACTGGTCCCCTTCAAGAAAGGTGACAGTAGAACTGCACCCCATCCAAAATGGCTGCCAGTCTGGAATATAGTTTAACTTAAGATAATATAACATCAATGTCTATTAACAAATTTGAAAATAATGCCCTTAAAACATTGGGATCATTTTAACTGCATAAATCAGCCGTGGCCCAGGTGAGCGATACAGGCTCTTGAGAGCCTCTTGTTTTTATTCAATACCAGTAAAATTAGCAATCTATTGTGAAAGGAGTTCCATGCCATAAATTAGTAGTACAGTTTAGATAATTTCGGTTAAATTGTTTTAGAACCGACTTGAAAATAATTTCATATAGGGTCCATTGTTAAAATATGTCCCTCTCTGGCAGTCATATTTTTATAGGATCGGAAGGAAATGTGCAGTTTTGTTAGAGACTTTTCATACATCTCTCCTGTAAGTTTTGTTGAGTTTCAGAGATGATGAAAACACCGGAAAACGGATTATGGAGCCCGAGTGATGGCAATAGATGACGCTGATTTTCGGGTCAGGTGATAAAAATAATGTCTTTACGATTTGAAAATATCCTACCAATAGGGCAACTTTGTAAATTTTACCACCAATTAAAATGCATCTAACAGGATTATGTCCAAAATTTGCGTTTCCAGAAGGTGAGCGTTCTGGGGTTGAAACCCCGGTCTTTTCTTGAAAAAAGAAAAAATTTCATGGAAGAATTGGGCAAAAATTCACAAAAAATCTACTAGATCTTCCTTTATTATCAACCTTTATAAGAACCTCCTACAAGACCGTAAACTGCTCAAAACAAAATTTGAGAACGGCCGAGGAAGATCGGTACGAATTTTTATCAGCAATATGTACATTTTCTCTTTGATCTTACTGACTGATATTGTCAGTATCTCCGTTCTGACCTGATACACGAAAATATCAGGCAATGACGTCATGAAATTGACATCATGACTCTTACGATGTTGCCGATAAAAACAATAAAGGTAGTTTTGAAGGTCTCGACAGAAAATATCAGTAGTATCACAGCTCGTCCTATCGGACTCGCTGCGATACGGTGATATTTTCTGTCTCGACCTTCAAAACTACCATTATACTATACATATACGTTTGTAGGTAGCACTTACGCACATGATTCCGAATACTCCATACCTTATTAACTGATACATCAAAACAGTGTGATACGACAGAACTTATTGGTCGAATGTTCCGAATGGAAATGGCGGGCGGTTGAGTTTTTTTGAGCATCTGAATTTTACTGATTCAAAGATATTGATTATCTGTGACTTTTTGTGCTTATGTGTATCCAAGGATGAGGACTAATGTGGGGGTAAAATAATAAGAAAAACAAGCGAAAGCGATCTTCAACGTCAACGGTTTGCAGTACCCCAAGCCCTTATACAAGACCGAAAAAATATCAACCATCAACCCCTATTGGAAATGTGATTGGGCAAGCGAATGATGTAATATACAATACATTGTCAAATACAAACGTCAGAACCAGTGTACCACCCAATACACCATTTTAATAACTTAATATTTAAATATCAAAAGGAAATGGTACACTCATTAAGTTGAACTTTAAAATAAAAAAAGCTCAGTTTAAATCTATTAATATCAGTTTTAATCTTTTCAAGAAAAAGTTGGAGTCATGGAACTTGTCTTCTCCTAAAAAAAGTTCGGTTCTAGTAGAGGAAACGACGAAAACTGGGCTGATTTTCAGACATGCGTGTGTATATATATATATATATATGAATAGAGAAAGCTTGATTCTTGTTTTTTATTGTGAAATTTTTACCCATTGACTTTCTTTTTTTTTAAATTGGTAAATGTTTATACAAAATAATTTTCAAAATGAATATGTAAAAAACATATTGAAATATTATTGATGACAACAGCACCGCCACTCAATACTTATTGCAATCATTTGTGTTTATATTTCTTACGCATGAAATTTTGAAATAACAATTATTAAAATGGGTCAGTTGGGTCATCTTTTCAGATTTTTCTCCCTGAAAAACGTCTATAATGGGTGTCCATCCCTTGCCAACATTGACAAACGCATTTTATTTATCTTTATTAGAAATGCATAATTGTATTTGCGTATTCCTCAATTTTTACGTAACTCGACGTCTAACTCGATAGTTGAAATTGTAATCATTTTTTCGAGTTGACTCGAATATTAACTCGTACTCGACTTTTAACTCGAACTGTAACTCTAACTCGAACTCGAACTCGATGGTTATCCACACCCGGATTAAAGCCAGTACAAATCAGAATTCTAATTTGTCCCAGTTGAAATTAGAATTCCAATTTGTACTAGGAGAAATATAGTTTCCATAACGAGAACTAGTTGATTATGAAATTTCTCACATCGAGTTAAATAAATTTTGCAAATGTTTGAAAGCGAGGCTTGCCGAGCTTTTAAACATTTGAAAATTTATTTAACGAGATGTGAGAAATTTCATAATTAACGTGTTTAAGTTGTGGAAACTGTTTCTCTAATGAATGGATGAAAAACACCGAGGATTGTAGTCCGAATAAATTTGGCGGGAAATGTCACGAAACTTGTTCTCCTCTCTAGAGAGGAGAACGAATGTTTCAACACCGTTCAGGAAATGTGAAAACTGGACAGAAATTAGAGAATTCTGGATCCTACTGGATTCTAATTTGTACTGTAACATATATTTTTATTATGAAGCCCTAAAAATGATGAATCAAGCAAAACAATACAGGACTTTCGAACTTAGTACAAGAAAGATACACTTCAGTTGATAAAATTTCTCATCTTTTCATGTTATAACTTTTCCAATGATGTGATGTTTTTTCCTAGCCAGAATGATAGCATTTACTTCAGAAGTACATACCAAATTGAAATATGACAACACTGAAATCACCTAAGATTACCATATGTTTTTTGAATCGTTTGTATATGGACAAAGTATAATTTATTGGAAATAAATGGAGTGTTTCTTCTACCTTGTATATCATAAATGCAATTGAAATTGAGAACTTGTGTCTGCTTACGTTGCTAATCTAAGCAACGACTTAGTGTAAAAAATGAAACAAACTTATAGAAATTATGTAGTCGAGCACATGACTCTCAGAATCATTAATTTATGGCATATATACCTAAATATGCTGTATTTTATATCGATTTCCAATGGGCGTAAACTAATAAAAAGAGCTTGATACAATGCAGATTAAAATTTAAGCATGTCTTTGCTAGCTCAGAGAAGTAATTCAAACAATCAATGCATATATATATTATTTTAGTAGAGTTCTAATAAATCTTAATTCGTAAATATGGAAAAGGGACACTCATATGTAGTATCTTCAGAATCTCTTCATGCAATAATACATGTAGCTTTACTAGCACCAAAGTATTGTAACTTCATAATTTATATCGTGACTTCATTATTGAGAAAAATTCTTCAAAACAAGGAATCGCTATAATAGTCCTTCTAAGTGGGACATGATAAAGGACGACCATTTGATTTCGGGGATGGCGAGGGGTACGATTTTGTAAACAAACATTAATTTAATCTTGGTGTAAGTGAAAATAATATTCTAAACCTATTCGTCATGAAAATAAATTAAAAAAAAATTTGATTTGATTTAAAGAATAATTTTTTATTGAAAATGCAATTAAATAATTTTGTTTGATATTTGGTGAAATAAATAATTTATAAGAGATATTCAATGACATGAAAATAAACAATTTGTCCGAGATTTCAATGAAAATATTAAATAAATTTTCTAGGCAAAATCGCCCAAGCCCTCCCTGAAAATCAAATTGTCATCCCCTAATGCATGCAATAGTTTCAAAATTTTTTATCTTATTAGAGTACGAAAAGTGTTTCGTGACTAATGTCTTTTACTCGAGCAGAACTAAAAAAACACCAGGTTTAGCGATGCACATTTTGTGCACAAAATTTGATATCATAGATTATTTCAACTGTTTTATAACAATACAACAATATGTTCCCTTCTGCAATTGATTGATGAGCATCATATAAAAACCTGCAGGATTTAACACGAATCCGTCATTATTAGCAGATTCAAATGATTATAAAAATACATTACTTTTCTACGTAGAATCAATATCAAGCTCTTCACAATGCAAACAAAATATTGACTTTCGATCTTGACTTTCTGACTTGCCATAGATTATAAGAAATTCATTCAATAATTGTCATTTGTGTCAACCATAATCATTATCTTGGTCATCAAAATGTTTTAACCTGATGAAAGGTTTCATGTTATCACAGACTAATTGGAAGAATTAGATTTGACGAAGGGGCAGCTAGGGTTGCTTGTTTGTTTGGTCTTTTTTTTTTACAAAACCAATTGATGGGATATGATGAGGTTAGCCGTCAGTTTTTTGTTTGTTTGTAACTGATCACTTGCCAGTTGGGGTTTATGACATGCAACATTTTGATTGTAAAAAAATATTCAGTTTACTAGTAATTTTTTCTTCGGAGTTTCGAGTACATGGTACTTTTCTACAAATTTCTTCGATATTCAGTAATTTTATATTACAGAAAAAATACACATGCAAATTATGTGAAAATACTTATTTTATATAAAATGAATACACTTCCACACATTCAGTAGAAACTGATACCGTCAATTTTTGGGATATAGCAAAAAGCATTCAAAAACAATTCAGTTTAACTCAGAATTAATTTAAAGAAACATGGGCCCGTCTTTAACTTCTATGAGATATGAGCAAACTGCGTTGTTGAAGGCCTCATGGTGATACAACAATAGGTTTCTAAAAGCGTTGTTCGATCATGTATTTGTAGTGACATTTACTCCATATCCTTTAATTGTTTATGCAGGATATAGCAGCAATCCATAAAGGAGGAAATAGAGGCAGCACTAGTAGAAAACCCAGAAACAGTACGGACGAAGTAACTAAAGATTGGACATTGAACAGCACGAAAAATGAAGACAAAATTATTAAACAAATTACTGGTTTCCTTCGATAGCCTCAAATAAAATATGGTATTAACTAGTAATTCCAAATAATATGCGTTTGTCATTGTATTTCGACATAAGAATTCGTATAAAATGTCTTAAGACAGGCCATTAAACGGCTGTTTCCTGTTATTCAAAAAATATTGAGCTGGGATCAAATTGATAGACTTGTCTCTGCAGATTAGTGAAACATGATACTGAATCTAGACGATCGTTCTGTTTGAAGAAACGACAGGAACATTGCGACTATGATGATTGAAGTAAAAACATTTAAGGGTCAGAACCTTAGCATTGTAAAGAAAGTGATAAGGGGCATGTATGTAGAAATTAAAGAAGAAAAGAAAATTTATGAATTAAAAATACGTATACAGTATTGATTTGTATTAAACTGTAGGTAATTTTTATTTTTAACAGATAAAAACCATCTTTTGAGTCTGAAATATTCGTTTTGCTTTTCAGTTTATTCATTTTAGAATTTGAAAAAAAAATGCTATAGAAATTGTAAATTCCCTTCTTTACTTCTTTTCGAGATAGTTTTGACATCAAAACAAGAAACATCAATGTTTTCTGTAAAACTTGAATAAAATGGCCGCTTTAAATTTTAAATCAGGGGGAGAATACGACCCTTTCATGATACATTTGTAAGAGCAGAGCAATATTTTTTGTGGATTTGAGTGGTTACGTGCAATTTTCCATCAGAATGACATCAAGAACAATCAAACATAAACTGAGACATCGACGTTATAGTAGGAAAAAGAACGCATTATCTCAAAATCAATCCGCAATTATAGCATCAGAACCGATCTTGTAAAACACAGTTTAATCTCGTTGCCTAACCAACAGGAAATAAAGGGCTACGCCGAGCGCAGCATGATACGACCGCAGCATGTCGACCACTGAAATTTCAACAAAGGTAGTTTAAAGTGAATGTGGACACAGTAAAGAGCTTGACACAATAATTAGATNTGATTGAAGTAAAAACATTTAAGGGTCAGAACCTTAGCATTGTAAAGAAAGTGATAAGGGGCATGTATGTAGAAATTAAAGAAGAAAAGAAAATTTATGAATTAAAAATACGTATACAGTATTGATTTATATTGAAACTGTAGGTAATTTTTATTTTTAACAGATAAAAACCATCTTTTGAGTCTGAAATATTCGTTTTTGCTTTTCAGTTTATTCATTTTAGAATTTGAAAAAAAAATGTTATAGAAATTGTAAATTCCCTTCTTTACTTCTTTTCGAGATAGTTTTGACATCAAAACAAGAAACATCAAAGTTTTCTGTAAAAATTGAATAAAATGGCCGCTTTAAATTTTAAATCAGGGGATTCTCCCCTTTCATGATACATTTGTAAGAGCAGAGCAAGATTTTTTTTTTTGTGGATTTGAGTGGTTACGTGCAATTTTCCATCAGAATGACATCAAGAACAATCAAACATAGACTGAGACATCGACGTTATAGTAGGAAAAAGAACGCATTATCTCAAAATCAATCCGCAATTATCTGATTATAGCATCAGAACCGATCTTGTAAAACACAGTTTAATCTCGTTGCCTAACCAACAGGAAAAAATAGAAATCAAGATACTGTAATACAGAGCTAAAATACAGAATAGAAATTACCTGTATCCGGATGATTAGAAATGCATACGTTGTCTTGTTCCGCTACTGATCCATCTGACGCCATATTGACGTAAACGAAACAATACCCAACAGCCTTTGCGTCAAACAAACTACAAGGAAACAATACAGACGATTTGTTGTTGAAGGCAGGTTTCTCTGTGACGTAGATACGTTCAAGTGGTACAGCTGGTGATCCTGTTAACGTTCGTCTCAGATAATACATCCGGAGCTGGTCCTTGCTTCCGGGACACGTGGGCTGAGTATACTTGACGGACAATGGAAAATCACATGGATGAACACTTGAAGAATAGATACTTATTCTGTATGCCGTGCTCCACCGCACGTCGAGGACGTTTGATTGTGCTATGATATCACTGTCATTGTAATCGTTGCGTAATATAGCGATGTAACGTCCTGCGGCGTCAAATGTCTCACACGTGTAATTGATATCACCGGATGATTTGTCAATTGCTTCAAGTTTGACTGATTCCTTCTTGTGAAAAATTATGTTTGGAAAGTTCCCGAACGAGTGAACAGTGTCTACATCTTTCGTGTACTCTAAATCTACATAGAATGAATGACGTTTTACAGGCGACCGACAAAGAGCCTCTGATGTATACCACAATACCACGGGCTTCGTTTGAGCCATATGTACAGCGGGAAGACCAAGATGAAATTTTGGCCAAACAACTTTAAATGAAGTCGTGTTTAAAAGTGGTCCACCAACGTACATATGAAGTTCAACAAAATGTACAGTGGCGAACTCGACTACACCACATGATATTTCTATCTGACCAATCGATTTTCCCATTTCCAGAGGTCGCGTTGTAATATCTGTTTTCTTCACACTTGTGCCTGCTGTAATTCGGATATACGCATTCGGAAAAGACACTTTGGAAGGCAAAGAGTAATTTATAAATAAATCTCCGGAAAAGGCTGTGTAGACTTTTGGAAGAGACAGTATATAAACTCCATCTGTAAACAGAAAAATTCCATAGATTAGTACTGAAGATGTTAGCACGAACAACATTAAATACAGGACTTTTGAGATAGGAACTCTCGTTTAAATGAAGGCGGAAACGATCGCTTCAAATACCAGTAAGAAAGAATGACTGGATCCCTGACCTATTGACATAAATATAAACCCCCTAAAAACAAACTATTTATGAATTTGAAGTGTACTCATAATTTTCCCTACATGACAATTTCCCAACTACATTTTGTAAATTTCAATTGACGAAAAACAATCAGCCTGAAGCGCCACAAAAAAAATAAATATAAATCTTCCTGAGCTCGACAGTGTTAATTAATTAGTCATTTCCTCTCAATGTGGTGATTTTCCGTAAAGTGCCACCACGACTCAAAAGTCCAGTATCAAAAAGCATGTTTAGTTTTACATATGTAACACAGGGCTGCAGACTTGTTTCTCACCGAGACAGCTGATGTCGTTTTTTTTTCTTTCAATTTTGGGACATGATGAATTGATGGTCGAAATAATCAAATTTTACAAGTATAGCACACCAAAAAGAAATCATTTCAGGTTCGCAGAAGAAAAAAAATATCCTCATTGATTCGGGTCTCCATTTCATTATGTAAAATGATGTTTAAACTGTAGGTGCAGCGTTTATATATATTTTTTAATCCGTTGCTCAATTTCTGCAGCCAGATAAATTGTGCGCCACTTGAAAGAGAAAAGAAAGAATAACAACTATACGTGTCCCGTAAAATTGATGTCCATTGTGTCAGCAACAAAAAATATGTCAAATTAAAGGACACAGTTGAAATAGGCCTTTGAAGTAAGTCTTTGTGTGACAAGACGGCCCCTCCTACTGTTAAGTGGTAATTTATCCTAAACATTAAAATCATAAGTGTCAGATTATCTAAATTGTTATGCAATTAATGTCAATTGTATCCCCAAGTATAATGAATGAAGTGTACCCTTGTCTATTTCTCCTGCTGATTTCAAAGCATTCCGCGTTTTTGTAGCAAGTTGAAAGCTTCACTGTGTGGTCCAAATATTTTACGATTTTTTAAAAATAAAAATTGTCAGAATAAATTGTACATAAAATAATAAATCTTTAATTTATGCTGATTAGGTGGTTCCAACAGTAGACATATTGATCCCGCATGTACTCATATTGGTAAAAACCCACCAGGTATCGAATGGTACGGTACGCACGAGTGATCACAATTGGACTGGGGGTAAAGCGTCTAAAAGTAATTGATTAATGTGGTGTAAAGTAGTATTTTAATTTCTTAAAATCATGCACTGAAATGAACTTTTACTTATAAACTCCATAATTTTTATCCTTTTATGTGCAGCAATAATCATATGATGTCAGACAGTCACAAAAGTTAATCCGATTTAATTTATTTTTTATTTTGCACTAGAAAAATAATATCATTCTGAAAAGATATGAGCAGAGTTTAAACTTTATAATTAAAATATTTTCGTGATAATTTCCGAATGCTGTCGTTTTTATCCATATCGAGGAATTGTAAAGTACTCTTACAAGCACTGTAATCCGTTGCTTGACAAAACAATCTTTTTCCTTAGCAACGTTTGATTCTTTTTGAACAATATTTCGTCTTCTACAACCTTTTTAATATTATTTTGTTGTCCAGTATGGTTTGGAATTTTCAAAGTGCAAATAATGTGCATTTAAGTTGCAATAATAAACGTGATTATATGTGCAGTAATTTCGAAAAATAAATCTCATTCCGAATTTATATAGATTCCACGCAGGCCAAGTCACCTGAATAATGCTCTTGTGTATAACTGTGTTTGTATGTTGTATGTATTTTATTTTGTATTGCTCTGACCCTTAAGAGGTGACAATGCAATAGAAATATTGTATTTTAGTGATACATCCATTATTGGTTGTAAATTGTGCTTTAAATAAATAAATAAAAAATTATTTGAATATTATTGCTGAACCAGAAAAGTATTACTGAACGGACTATTGCTTTTTTGATTACATGGACCCACCAACCGAATGGTAAAGATAAATCAGACATTTTAGTTCTCATTCTTACATTTCCTGATTGTTTTCTTTACAGCGATGTATAGTGGTACAATGGACTAGCGAATTTGTCATTCTGAATAGTCCACGAAATTCTGATTACAAATTACCGCCTTGAACAACGCACCACCTATATTTTAATCGGTTGAAAACGACAGGTGTGTGTTATAATAGTAACAGATGGATTTGATCCGTTTAAAAATGTTACACTGCCTAAACATAAATATTTCTATAATTCCCTTTCAAAATATAGTTACTTGCTAGCCTGGTATATTTCAAAAGCTCATACAAATCGGACTTTTCCGTCTCGCTGTCTCGCGTCTCTGTGTCTTATTTTCTTTTTGTATTTAATTTATTATTCAAATTTTGATTTGTTGTCGTTATGTTTGTACAACCGATTTAAACTGTTTCCTGATACATTATTTATTGTGTTTGTTGCAAGTTAAACTTATGAAAGCAACAACTAACATTTTTTTTGAATGAATGTCAAGTCTTCGACTCTTTTTTTCTGATTTTTGCGGTCCATTTTCAAAACAAGAGCTGTCGCCGAATGGCAGCCAGTTATACCCCCGCTGATTTAACCCTGAATCAATATGGTAAGTGCAAATTAAAGTGTGTTGGGATACCATACATGTGTGGACACAGTACAAGTGTGGACTCAATAGAAGCACTGGCACAGTTTACAAGAAAAATCAGATGAAAACAAGTTGCTGTGATATGCGGTTGCTGAGAAAAGTATGACAAAAAAGTCACATTTTGAAAATTTAGGTAAAAAACGCACAAAGTCGGTAAACAGGAAGATGGCCAAAATGGGGAGAAGCAATAACTTCAGGTAGATCGACACTATTACACGGCGCATTTGCGAAACACAAGTCTGATGTGGAGTTGACTTGATTTTCAAGCCGGAATATTCCTTATTTGGCCTTTTCATTGTGACGTCATAACAGATTGTTATACACTTATCCGCGAATTAGCTCCCTTTTCCCGTAAATATTGTCTATTTCGTAAATTATGTAAAATATCTCGCGTTTTTAAGCCCAACATAAAGCTGAAGTGTATACCTTTGAAATATCAAAAAAAATGAAAAAAATTCTATCTGACATTTATTTCATCAATAAGCATGTTCTCACAGTTCCCTATGTATTCTTTGTAAATATCGCTGAAAAATACAGAATTTGGCCTGTTTTTCAAAGCCTGATAACAGGAAAAGATGATCGGTGACATATCATTTTTATTCTATTTTTTGAAACAATGGACTCAGACCAAATATCTTAAAAAAATCTGTCTGATATTTTTATTAGGCTCGAACTACCTTAAGCAATACTGAAGCAGCATGCAAAATATCAAGTAGCTGCCATGTGCAGTTGCTGAGAAAAATGCAACGAAAAAGTCACAAAATGAAAGTCAAAAGGAACAAAGTTGGTAAATAGGACGTGGTGATTCAATTCGGCTGAAAAGGGGAGGCGCAGTATAGGACTCCATACTGATGCACCATACAAAATATCAAGTGGCTGTCATGTATATTTGCTTAGAAAAATGCAACGAAAAAATCACAATTTTTAAAATAAAAGTTAAAAAGGCACAAAGTCGGTAAACAGAAAGTGGTGATTCGATTCGGCTGAAAAGGGGAGGCGCAGTAAAGGACCCCATACTGATGCACCATTCCAAATATCAAGTGGCTGTCATGTGTAGTTGCTGAGAAAATGCGACGAAAAAGTCATAATTTTGAAAATGAAAGTTAAAAAGGCACCAAGTCGGTAAACAGGAAGTGGTGATTTGATTCGGACGAAATGGGGAGGCGCAGTAAAGGTTCCCATACTGATGCACCATACCAAATATCAAGTGGCTGTCATGTGTAGTTGTTGAGAAATATGTGACGAAAAAGTCACAATTTTGAAAATAAAAGTTAAAAAGGCACAAAGTCGGTAAACAGGAAGTGATGATGCGATATAGCTGAAAATGGGAGACGCAGTTTAGGACCCCATACTGAAGCACCATACCAAATATCAAGTGGTTGTCATGTCTGGTTACTGAGAAAAATGTGACGAAAATATGTTTGACGGATGGACAGAGGAAAAACAGTATACCTCCCTCCTTCAGAGCGGGGGTATAATTAAATTCTTTTTTTGTATGATTACACGAAATATATTATACAATTATGGCACTTCCACAAGATCAATATGGGGTTTAACGGAGCAATAAAGTTACATTGAACGAGGGTTTACCCCGAGTTCAATATTATATTTTGCGCTCCGTTAAATCCCATATTGATCGAGTAAAGAAGTGCCATAATTGTTTTATTATATTTGATTGACATGGCTCAAGTCACTGAAGACAAACAAATGGGTGTGGTATATCTATTGTGGGTGTGACAGGGGTGTTGCCTGAAAACGTCAATCAAAGTTACTGTGCAATATTATACATTTATTTCCCATACATGTGGGAAATATGAAGATTTGTTTACCCGAGGGAATCATATTTCCCGAAGGCATCGCCTGAGGGAAATATGATTTCCCGAGGGTAAACAAATCTTCATATCTCCCACATGCATGGGAAATAAATATTTTATTCCACCACTAAGTTTAATATGTACAAATCATTGAAGGTTGTATCGAGAAGGGTTCTATCTCCCTCCATCTTATCTGAAATTCTTTCATAATCTTGAAGAATTCAGGCATTATTGAGGAAAACCCAGCAAAAACTCGTCTGGAATCATTTTTTCTTCTTGAAACTCAGCCTGAATCCCCCTGTATTCGAAGACCCCTGCATCTATGACATCGATCAGTGAAAATCTAATGGAGTAATAAGTACTCAAGAACTAAAAGTACACCGCAGTAAGAAAAGGCATTGTCGTTGCTGAAATAAATTTGTTTTATTGATTTTTGAAATCGACATAATAACACAAATGAACTTATTAAAACTGTACTTTTGTACCTTATTATTCGGTAAACACTCTTGCTAGGCGATAGTGAGCTGTTCCTAACCGTGTTAACTCGAAACGTCTCTTTACTATAACTCTTGTAAAATCTAGAGAATTTCGAATGAGGAGAATATGATATTTGGACACGACGTTCAGCGGGAGACACGATGTTTTGTTCACAGTCACGTGTGACAGTCTTGGCCAATGAAAATTCGTTATTAGTTAAGTTATTTTTATATAGTGGAATAAGATGATTTATCATGATCAACTGTGCAATATGATGATTTATTGAGCAGGTGTGTTTCTTTACTTTATACACAGAAACAAAAGTACAAATGTAATAATGTATTTTCTGAAATCTAAGCTCTTTTTTTTTCTTTGTATTGTATGAGAATGGTCGCTTAATCTTAATTTGCCAAGCTTTGACCACTTACAAGATCGAGATCGGATATCGATAGAGACAGAGAGTGGGGGATAATGGTAATAGTAAGTGTACTACATCTGACACGGGATAAGATCTAAATGCATTTTATCTTTCCAGGTAGTTAAGAAAACTGATTAGATAATGTATGCGACTTCATTTTAAAGAAGTCAGCAGACACAAATATACTTGTCAGTAGGAGTAAGATAAAGATATACATTACACTTCAGATTTCAGTGAACGAATAAGTGTGATAACATATTTGTTTTTTTTTTCAAATACGATAAAATATACATTGCGAAAAAAGACTGAGCACCATCTCATTCATGATAAATTCGTTAGCCCGAAAGGGAAAGCTACTGCTTCAAATGTTTATCAGTTTGGTGTAAGCATCGCATCTACTATCGACAAAATGCGAATCGATGAGGTCATTATCATAGGTGAAACGATATATGTGACTCCGATAAAGTCAATTATTATGATATAATTATTGTAACAAAATCACTATTGTTAATTACAGTAATAATGACTTTTCAACAATCGCATACATTGTTCCGACTATGATAATGATCTCATTGATCATTGGTTCTGACTTGACCGATAGTGATATCACCGGTATAATGTTTAATCCCGCTTCTCCATTCCCGGTACAAGTTACCGAAGTAACTCATTCTATTCTTCATGAGGCATGCGAGGGTTGTTATCACTTTATTACAGTAGTGTCCTTTAGGAAAGTACACTCATTATAGATAATTTTGAGCAAAAAAAAAATGATAGTTTAAGAAAAGATAGGGGTTTCAGTAGTTTAACCATATTTGTATATTTTCCCCTTGATTCGGCACGAAATTTAACTTTTTACCGAAAAACGCTGGTTCCAACCCCTGAAACCCCCTTCTTGCCATATACGTAAATAAACTTCTTGAAATCAATTTTTACTGAAAGCAACCGGAAGCTCTCAAGAGCCTGTATCTCTCACCTTGACCATGGCGGACATACATGCAAATAGTAGTTTCAGAGATTTAAATGGTATTTCCATAGGGTCCAATGTCGAACTATATTCCAACTGGCGGCCATCTTGGAAGAGATACGGGCCTGCCCGGTATGTTTTTTGGAATGGACCATTGTGACCAAATTTGTTTCTATATGAACTAGAAGCTTCTGAGATCTTTGAATGTATTTTTCTTAGGGTCCATGTTAAACTATGTTAACGTCTGCCAACCAAATTTATGACCGATCTGACCGATACCTTTTTCTGGAAGGGATAATTTAAGGGCTATTGTATCTAAGTTTGTTTAGTAATTTCTGAGATCTTTGAATGTGCTAAACTATGTTCCCTTTTGGCCTTCCTCTTAGATAAGTTACGGACCGGTCAGATACCGTCTTATTTTGGAATGGACTATATGAGGACTATTGTGAGAAAGTTCAATTGGTAGTTTCTGACAAGAAGATCTTTGAATGTGTTTTATAACGGCTCAATCTTAAATTATTCCCCTGCTGGCGTTCATATCTTGGATGTGGTACGGGCCTTGTGGATACTTTTATAGAGGGGACTATGTAAGGCCAATCGTGAATAGGTCCGGTTCTGATTGGTCTACTGGTTTCAGAGAAGATCGAAGATCTTTTAATGTGTTTCCGTAAAGGGTCAAACTATATTCCACGCTGGTGGCCATCTTGAATGGAGTGCGGACCTGTCGTATAAAATTTCACAAGAGACCACCAAATGCCCATTGTAGAAAAGGTTTGGTTTCAATTGGCCGTGACAGTGGTTACGAATAAAAAGTTTACGACTGACGAAGGACGTCATTCAAGGGATGGCAAAGCTCTCGCTGGCTATATAGCCAGGCGAGATAATAATCGGTATTGCATAAAAACGGCGTCGAAGAGAAATATCTATCATGTAATTTCTGATAAAAATATTTTTTGTTTATTTGTAAGTTCAAATTTATATGGTCTCAACCCTTTTTAAAAGGTTAAAAGAGGCACAAAAGAACTGATAATGATGTCTCCAGTTTTGATAGAAAAAAAAAAGAATTATATAACATCATTTAAAGTTATCTTTAAATTCATTGAACTGTTTGCATAAACAACTCAAGTATCAATTTAATTGAGGATAACCCCCTTGTCCATCAATTAAACGGTAAAAATGTTTACATAAACAGGCTATTATTGGTACAAGATTAACCAATCAATATGTCTTTTACAAACTATTCTATTACAATAACAATGGAGGTTTAAAGTCCTCTGCTAATAGATTTACAACCTGTAATAGAGTGGTTTTATTAGGGAAAAGTCAATATTTGACAAAAAAATATTTTAAAGATCACATTGTAGATTAAACAAATTATATAAATTATTTGCTTCACGCTCTTACGATTTAGTTTTACACTATTTAGCTGTATTTGGTTGACCCAATCAAAAGGACGTTGCTCTGGTCAAAAGACGGTTGAACAAATGACTTCTGATACGACTGAAAACATGACACATAAATCGGTATATTTCAGTTGTTTCTCATGCTACTGGCCAGTGATCACTCCTATCGGTCTATTTCACTTGTCTTGCTCATTCTACGGGTTATGATCAGAGTTATCGGTATATTTTACTTGTCTGACTCATGTTACTGGGCTATGATCACACCTACCGGCATATTTAACTTTGCTTGCTCATGTTACAGGGCTATGATCACACCTTCCGGTGTATTTCACTTGAGTTGCTCATGTTACGGGGCTATATGATCACACCTTCCGGTATATTTCACTTGTATTGTTCATGATACTGAGCTATGATTACAACTATCTTGTCTTGCTAATGTTGCTGGGCTATGATCACACCTATCGGAATATTCCAATTGTCTTGCATGTTACTGGGCTATGATCACATCTACAGGTATATTTCACTTGTCTTGCTTATGACACTGGGCTATGATCACACATATTGCTAAATTGCAGTTGTCTTGCTCATGCTACTGGGCTATGATCACACCTATGGGTATATTACACGTGTCTTGCTCATGCTACTGGGCCATCATCACACCTATTGGTCTATTTCACTTGTTTAGCTCATGTTACAAGGGTATGATCTTAATTATCGGTATATTTCAATTGTCTTGCTCATGTTGCAGGGCTATGATCGCACCTATCGGTATTTTTCACTTGTTTTGCATTTGTTACTGGGTTATGATCACTCCTTCCGCTATATTTCACTTGTCTTGCTCATGTTACTGGGCAGTCTGATCACACCTATGGGTATATTTCACTTGTCTTGCTCATGTTACAAGGCTATGATCAGACTTATCGGTATTTTGCACTTGTCTTGCTCATGTTACTGGGCTATGGTCGATAAGTGTTTTGAACGAATCCCTTCATCGCTACGATTAAAAACATTTAAATGACCCCCATAACAGAATTTTAAAACCTAAAAAATTACTTTTTACATCCTCTTAATTTTCAATTGCTGATGAAGCAAAAACAATTTGTTGAATAAAGACTTACGCAAAGCGACAATTTTTAATAGTAAATAGTGACGTAGGGAGTGCATATGGACCAAAGTGGGGAACTCCAATGCATTCATTTGCATATGGCGACAAATCTACAGATATTCATTTAGTTCAAGATTTATTACAACTAAATCAATATATTTCATATCAATTTCATGTAATCCTTCATATTTCTTATGTTACTGAAACACGTCGTCACTTCATTTATCAATGTTTAAAGGGCTAAATACTTTTGATAAACCGAACTTGACATGGACTTTAAAGAAACCCCTTATCAAACAGTCAATATTACAAAATGAAATATACATTTTGGTTCTCTTTTGATTTTGTAGCGACTCTTATGTCAATTTTGTTTACTTTTATTTGTGTTCTAAAGTACAGTTATGAAGAAAAACAAATGTCATTCAAAATGTCTAATTTTATTCCCTTGGTGATAAGGAATCGAACCTACAGGGGAAGGAGCTCCGAAAATTAAATTTCAAATTTTTCAACTTTAATGTATTTATCACATTTAAAAAGCATGAAAATTAGTCAAAAATGGAGATCGTGAACAAAATGTAATCAAAACCGAGGGTTAAGAGAGACCACACTGCAGGACAAAGGGGTTGGAGAAAGAATAGAGAGGGTGTGAAAAAGAGGAGAGGGGCGGGAGAAAGGGAGAACGGTAAATGATAGTGAAACCAGGAGAAACGGAGTAGGAGAAAAGGAGGATGATAAAGGAGCTAGAGAGAGGGATAGGAGAAAGGAGCAAAGAGTGTAGGAGTAAGACAACTCTTTTCGCCCACTCATCGACAGCCAATAACATTCTCTAGACTCTTGCATTTTGAACATAACAAGCATGTTCTTCTAGAGATACTATTTATTAATGTAAATTTGGGGAATTATTTGTATCGAACGACCAATAAAAGATAAATGATAATAATAATTCTGCAAACTGTGAATAATTGTCGTTTTACAAGGGAAAATCAACAACGCCGCACATTTGAATTTAAAATCGAATTATTCGGATTCTTATAAACAACCGAATTATTGGGATTCTTATAATTACTAGGATTCTTATAGACCTGTTCCAAGTTTAATAAGGACCAAAGAGTTTTCTGAAGTCGTGGAAACATAAAGGAAGTCATTTTATTGCGTTGCTCTTCTAGTTGTCTGTCGCTTTTGACACAGTTCATTCCTTTCTAAAAAATAAACAATTAAAAATAGTTATCAAAAAAGTTCACTGACTCGATCTCAACTGCTTCTCCATACAACTTGCCCCACTCCCCAAATCTAACGCTCATCAACTCGGTTGTACGCCGATCTGTATTCCAGTCCAAAAATTATGCAAGTCTTTTAGAAAAATCCTTTGTATTGATAATTAATTTTATTCAAATAAATGCACAATTATTCCCCAAAGGGCTGAAGGCATATATACAATACATAATACAAACGATAACATACATACAAAGCAACAACAAAATATTATACAGTGCTTGAGTCCACTCCCCTCAGTGACCACGACTTTTTTATGAATGGAACGGTATACTGCATAATTTTGGTGCATGTCAGACATAGAATTAATTTGTTTATGACCGCAACAACCTACATGCATGACACGTGAATGTAAGAGGGTATAACACTCTACCCCCTTGAGCCCAGAGTTCAACCAAAATTTGAGATTATATCCATTTCTAATTTTTATTCATTTGTTTTTTTAATTTTGAAGTACAAGTCCAAAATCTATGACTTTTGAAACCATTGAGTCCATGGACCTAAGTGGTGAAGTCCAATGTACGCCCAATAAGTACGCCCAAAGTCCAGAGTCCAAAAAAGGGGGGGTTATACCCTCATGTAAGCATTTCTCAGAAGACAAAAGGGGAGAAAATGAAATTCAATGGTACTATTTGAATTTACCAGGTCAGTATAAAATTGTTTTGATGAAAAGATAATGCATTCTACGACCTAAACAGCCTACAAGTCTGTATTAAGGAAGGCACCATTTGATTTTTAGGACGGGGGTGGGGGTATTGTCAATTATTTTTTTCTGGAATTTTCTAATGTGTAACTTCTGTCCTGTTTGTTTGTTTTTCTTCCTAGCATGTCCCGGATTTCTTTTTAATGACATATCTTGTTTTTTTTTTTTTCAATTAGTTGCATCCTGCCTTTTTTTCACCCAATATGGTAATCTTGGATTTTTTAACCATAGGGCACCATCCCCCTTTTTTATTCAAATTTCCTTTGTCAATTTTTGACTAAATACGGCTACATAGCAATAGAAGGGGGTTGGTTCCAGTCCCCAATCCTCCTTAAGTTTGTTGCTCGGTTGGGCACTGATGAGCTCCTTTAATTTAGAGCACCTTTTGCTAATTTATGAGATGTGTCTTTCAACTACATTTTACAGATATTTTGTCGGTATGCATTACTGCACACTTTTTATAGTCAATCTATGAATATTTTACTGCTATAAACTATAAAACTGTTTCATACATGTGCTCAGTGTAAAATTTGAATTATGCAATACACAGGATTAAAAATCCCATAGGTAGAATGGAATGTTTTATCAGTTTTATTCAAATACGTACGTAACAGCTTTTATATGTAATCTACCGTAAATGGATGAGACACAAAAATATTTACATCAATATATCAATAAGGTATGTCTTACCCGGAGGACTGCTCCTTACTAAGGTCACACACAGACAGACGGACGCACACACATATATCCAATATCTACAATCTGCGTTCCACATCTCGTCATCTCTAAATATCCACAAGGAAATTAACACTAGTAATCCACATTATTTTATAGCTTATAAGGTGAAAACGTTCGTATCTACAAAATAAATAAAATATATCTGAATGAAGCGAGTCATGTAAACTTCTGAACGAAATTCGCCTCTCTAGTTTTAATATATTCACTAACTATCAAAATACTGAATATTACGTTTAAATTATTCTCGTATAAAGAAATCCACTTGCATTTGACGACACAATATTTCAAATTAGTCACAATATTGAATTACAACATTAAGGAAACCAGTGAACCAGTCCGAGGCGCAGCTGTATTACGCGACGTTCTTTGTTGTTTTTTTTCTACCTGGGTTCAGAAAACGACAATTTTAGAAGACACCTGACCATTATTTTTAAATGCACAGCACAGTAATCGCTATCTTGTCAATTCTTTCATAACATAATTTCTACCGTTAGTCCAATGTCACATTTCTTATCAGATATAATTTTTCAAATCGATTTAAAGTTTTAAAGTCTTAATTTACAACATAAAAGGTAACTTAAACCGTC
Organism: Modiolus philippinarum; assembly: GCA_002080025.1. NCBI lineage: Eukaryota > Metazoa > Mollusca > Bivalvia > Mytilida > Modiolidae > Modiolus > Modiolus philippinarum. The sequence goes on along the minus strand of MJUU01012313.1, from coordinate 7,547 downwards.
CACCGACTATCACCCATCCATGGACTCCTGAACATTAAAGGCTGACGGGGATTATCGTGCACCTTTTCATCTTTTATTGAAATGAAATAATTTACTATTGTGGAAACGAGATCATTAAAAAGAGAAAGATCAATACTATATTTCTAACCGACACATCATGTCAGACTCAAGATTATATAATATCAAGGTGTATAAAGAAGCTTATACTTCAAAGAAAAAAATGTGCGTTGTCAGGATAGTAAGTACATGACGTACACAGGATATAGTTGAGCACAGAAGTGCTGAAAAAATTTGTAGTTTGTGCAAAGTCACTGGACCAGTGATAATATAATATTTATATACATGTAGTACAGTGTTAATATAATATTTTTTATTCTACAAAAGAGGACGACCATTTTCCTTTTCTGGTTGGGAGGGGGGGGGGGGGGGGTGGCTTCGGCGATTTTGCTAGGAAAACTTATTTATTTTCATGTTCATCTCGAACAAATTATTTTTTTTTTTACCAAATGTCACATCAATTTATTTATTGGTATGTTTTCAAGTCAAATTTAAATTATTTATTTTCATGACAACTAATATCAGGATATTTATTTTTACTGTACGGTACCAGGATTAAATCAATAATTTACAACTTTAATACAACTTTATCTGCATAAGTAAACCCTAAATGGGTTAAAGCAAAAACATAAAATAAACAATTGACATACAATAAATGCATCATACAAATTTACAAAATATGTACAACTTCATTATATTTAGTGAAGCAGAATTGGCCAATATTGACCTCATTTCGAAGTTCTATAGACAAAATCGCCCAAGCCCCCAATCATCCTCCCGGAAATCAAATGGTTGTCCCTAATGACACTTTTAATGATCAGCGTGAACTCTTTGTTAGGACTTGTCATCAATAACCCATTTTTGACAAAATGCATAAATATTCTTTTCAATTTACACAAAATGTGGTAATCAAATGATATTAGACAATCGATCAGAGATCAAGTATTCATTCATATGACTCAAATAATCATGTAATCAGTTAGAGATAGCATTTAATGTTTTGTTATTTCCATGGGATTTTAAAGACAATCTCATATGAAGACTGTTACACAAAATTCGACTCTGAAGCTGAATATAATGAGTTCAAGATGTAGCAAAAGTGTTGAAAATACTCGACCCCTTCCAAAAAGACAATATTATTAGTTATTTAAAAAAGGTCAAGAAAACGAGATTTTTAGAGATTATACAATTGCAAATTAATGAAAAATTTTAAATTTCAGATATTTACTAAATTTTATAATCTGTATAATGAATTAATTGGTGCTTGCAAAACAGAAATTGTTTTTGCTCATAAATCACATGTTCAAATGAAGTTTAATTTAAACGGATATAAAGGTACCCCTTTTCCTAACAATAATTAATTATATGTTAATGGATATTTGCATGGTAAACACAAATAAAAGCATTCAAACTCATTTTCTATGTTGATGAATTAGAAAATACTTCACTATGAAAATTCCTTTTCTTCAAAAATTACCACAGTCGTAAATTACAAACATTTCAAATCGTTTATAGTTCGTGTCAAAATAAATTATACAAGTGAAATATCAATGTATGCAATTGTTAAACTTGTCAAAAACTAAATGTTTGTTTACTCTTATGTTCTCGAACAGACAGAAACAATTGTTGACCTGTGAACAATAGTCTGTTGTTTGTCATTTGAACCGTTAACAAAGCTGTCAACGTTCAGCGTCTCTGACATCCTGCTGTGAATTATGGGAAAATTAGCAGTTATGTTGAAACTGCATAACTGTGATTATATTGTAGCGGTGTGAACGGTGACATCTTGATGCACTTTTCTCCAGAAGAAATGTATGTACAGGGGGATTTTGTCCATGTGCATTTACTCAATATAGGAAAAATGAAAGGATATGGAGTGAATGTACATGTGACAAAAAAGCACACGATACATAGAAAACTCCAGTTTATCAAGGACAGTGTTTTTATTCCTGTCTACATCGGGTCTTCAACTAGAGGTGAATAATATTCACCCCCTCAAGCGAGATCAAGAAGGCCCCTAGCGTGCACTTAAGCGGTATTCTTGACAATAATTATATCAAGGTCACTCCCTTGCTCCCCACCCGCCATGGAGTGCCAACTTGGGCGATGCTCAAGTATGCTCAAATGGTGCCTTTATCTGTTCATGGAAAGTATATTTAATCACTCTTTCAATGATTTCAATTATTTACATTAACAAGATAACAATAAAAGAACTTAATAGATCTTAGAATCAACAAAATTATGACAAAAGCATCTCAAGATCAAACTTATATCTAAGTAAGGGAAGCGACTATTTGATTTCCGGGGGGCGGGGGGGCTGGGCGATTTTGTAATTTTGAAAATATATAATTAATCCTGGTGCTAGTGAAAATAAATATTTTAATCCGACTCGTCATGAAAATAAATCATTTGATTTTGATTAGAAGAATAACTTTTTTTGTTGCAAATGTAAATAAATAATTTGATGTAGCATTTATGAAAATAAATAATTTGTTCTAGATTTTCATGAAAATAAATATTTTTTTCTAGACAAAATCGCCCAACCCCTCCACCCCCACAAAATCAATTGGTCGTCCCCTTAGATTACCAGGAACGCATGTACGATTTCCCGAGGAACCAGAAGACAGAATTTGCATTCATTTTTCTTTCAACTGATACGAAGAACGACAAGTAGCGACCTTAAGCACGCCAACACGTATATAATAGAAGATACTGTGCAAGACATTAACTCGGTATCAACCTCATTAAGAGTATATGTCGTATCAAGATCCGAATTCCACATTTCAACAGAGGGAATCAAATCAAAATATTCTTATTGCTGCGGTCAAACAAGTGGCAAAACTTTCAGGAAAGACAAAAGGCACGGACCATTTGATTTTGGAAGGAAGCGGGATTTTTTTTTAGAAAACAAATTCTGGCCCCGATTTATGCAGAAAAAAAATAATCTGACCAGCTTCTGGATTGAAAAAATATCTTGCTTTCACCCTGTCAATTAGAAAAAAAGCCTTGCTCAACAAAAGTTCCTAGCCTATAGTGTGTATGGGGGAAAGTTCCGGCCAGGGTGAAAATCCCAACCCCCGAAAATCAAATGGTTCGTCTAAATATACGTGACACCAAAATCATCTACCAAAATTCAGCGATATCAGGACGAGAAAATGTTAATCAATTTAAAGAAATATAATTTCAAGAAGAAAGTAATAAAGGTGGAAGGGAAAACCGGGTCAATGTGCGACCAATATTTTTTTCAAAAAGGGGGCCCGGAACTCATTTTTTAAAAAAAAGCCCTCCTAAATCCGCCACTGATATATTGTCGCCCCTGCATATACAGTGAAACTTGATTTAAAAGGTCACCTTTGGGAAGGAGTCAAACTGGCCTTTTAAGAAAAGTTACCTTTTAAATGAGGTTTAATTCAAACGAAATATACTATATATGAAGGGAACTATAAAATGTGACCTTTAAAATCAGGTGGCTGCTTATTCAAGGTGACCGCGAAGGCAAGTTTGACTTGTCATTAGCAACAACATGTGCAGACGCAATCGGCACCAGCGAGAGAATGTTAAAGGGCAACAATATGTGCAGGTGCGACAGTGTATAACAGATACCGCCTTGCATGTTTTGATTTTAATTCCATAGCAAAGAATTTTAAATGGTCCGAAATGACGTCTTCCTCTATTATGTTTGCTGTAATTAATGATTTATTGTAATTTTAATGCCATGTGTGAGTTTGTGACACTATTGAATCCTCATGATTTTGTCTGGGCCCGACAAAATCTCATGTTTTTATTGTCCTCCGTCGCAACACGGAGCGGGGACATAGAAATGCCGGGCGTCCATCCGTCCGTGCGTCTGTGTGTCCGTCCGTCAGTCACACTTTCTTGAAAGCGCTCTCATGCCTACAAATTTTAATGGATTTTCATGAAATTTATACCAAATGTTTATAATACTAATATCTTGGTCAAGTTCTGTGTTGTGATACACCGGAAGGAGCCGACAGCATTTTGAGTCAGTCCATATGGTTTAATGATTCAATTAGAATAAACGATCGAACCATAATTTTTCAAAAATGGGTTAATGCTGGAATATTTTTTATAAATGATCTTTTAAAAGAAAACAAGGAATTTATATCACATAAGGAATTTGAAATACAGTATAATATTAAAGGCAATTTTCTTCAATATTATTACGTTCTTCACACCATACCAAAGGACTGGAAAAATACTATAGAAGGTTCTTCTAAATTAGATGAAATAACAAATGACTCTTACTTAATAGTAAGAGGAAATCCAAAGTCATGTAATTTTTTTATAATAAATTTTTGTCAATGTTATCAGAGTCACCAGTTAACCAAAAAACAAAATGGTGTGACAACCTTTAAAAAATACACTGTAAAAACAGTGTTTAGGATTTGAACACTTTTGAAACACGTTTAGGTCTTAACATGTTTAGGATTGTGTTTAAAACCTAAACACTTATTAACTTGAACACGTTTAGGCTAAACGTGTTTAGAATTTGAACATGTTTAGATTGATAAAATCATCAACCTTTAACGATTTTATTGATATTTTCATTAAGTTAAACACAATCCTAAACACCTAAACACAATCCTAAACGTGTTTAGATCTAAACATGTTTAGCTATTTCAAACGAAGAGTTATCCTTCACATAGAGGGCGCTCTAATCTTTCTTTGTTTGATTTTAAAAGTGCTAACGTGGCAATAAACAGGGGTTAACCGTGTGTGTTCTTTTGAGGATGTTGCTTTAAATACAGACTGTTTTAAAGGTAGGTAGAACACATTATTTTGATATTTGAAAAACTTTAATGCTTATTGGTGTATTAATAATATCTATTATCATTTGTGTTGCTGTCATGTATCGATTTCCATTGACATGTAATTATTATGCAACTATGTTTTAGTAAAATTAAAGAATTTTTATGGAATGTTTCTCAGTATAATATTATTTTTTCAATACACAAGCTTTCGATTTTAAAGGTTTTGCTAATAATTATTAATAGCATTCACAATGTAACTATTATACTTATATACTTTCAGGTAATAGAAGCAAAACAGCACCTGTGGATTGAGTCTCGATATCAGCCATTGCAAGCATCCTAACTTGAAGCGAATGAAGAGAAGATTCATGTCTTGAAATACTTTTATAAATGAATAAATAAATAAATAAAAACAAAACAAAATGAAAAGGTTAAACATGTTTAAAATCTAAACACGAACATATGTTAAACATGTTTAAAACCTAAACACATTTCCATACCTAAACATGTTTAGGGCTAAACGTGTTCAAAATTCAACACAGATTATGTGTTTAGGATTGTGTTTAGGATCGAAACACCGTTTTTAGAGTGTATTTGGAATGATGCATAGGGTAATGGGTTGGTAAGAATGTAAGAGAATGTGTGTATATGGGAGGAAATGCAATTTTATTGTTAGCATACTGGGGGCACATCACATTTGGACAGTGCTATGTGTGCGCCCCATGTTTATTTTTGTAATATAAATATTGGATTGCAAGTATGATAGAGTTTGTGTGTAGTTATTTAGAATGAGTGAAATAATTTACCTCTTTGCATATTTTCTTTCTTCGATATACAACTTGTTTATTTTCTATCAAATTTAATTATTCTTCTTTCTGGTTAAGGTTAGCGGAAAGACAGTGAGCTGTCTTTGGAAATTGACAATATACCATGCATCTTCACAAGTTTTAATTATACTTTATTCACAAATGCACAATTATGCCCTGAGGGCTGATGGCATAAACAAAATACAAATAAAAAATACATTACACCAATACAATGAACTTTTAATAGTACAATCAACTTCTAATTAAAAAATATATATGTATATATTATCCCCTTGTGAAAATATATATTTGTTTTTCAATGAATATTAATTACATAATATATGTATGCCACAAGCTTCAAAATTAAAAAAAGATACAAAAAAAGTTCGAAAAATCAGCCTTGGTTGATACTTTTGACGGGGTTATTGGACTTTGACCTAAATAACGACACCGTTTTAGCCAAAACATTTACCTTGGAAGCGCTCCCATGCCTACAAATTTTAACAGATTTTCATGAAATTTATACCAAATATTTATACAACTAATGCCTTAGTCAAGTATGAAAATCAGCCTCGGTCGATACTTTTTGACGGAGCTATGGGACTTTGACCAAAATAACGACATCGTTTTAGCCAAAAATTGACCTCCTAAGCACTCTCATGCCTATAAATTTTGACGGATTCTCATTAATTTTTTACCAAATTCTTATACCACGCATACCTTGGTCAAGTTCGAAAAACAGCCTCGGTCAATAATTTATCACGGAGTTATGGGGTTTTGACCAAAATAACGACATCGTTTTAGCCAAAAATTGACCTTGTAAGCACTCTTATGCCTACAAATATTGACAGATTCTCATGAAATTCAATAAAAATGTTTATACCATCCATACCTTGGTCAAGTTTGAAAATTAGCCTCACTCGATGCTTTTTGGCAAAGTTATGATACTTTGACCAAAAATATGACTCCGTTTTATTCAAAAATTGACTTTGTAAGCGTGCTTATGCCTCATATTTTGACGGATTTTCATGAAATTTATACCAAATGTTTATACCACTAATACCTTGGTTAAGTTCGAACATCAGCCTTTGTCGATACTTTTTGTATCCCCAACATTTAATTCTGGAACATCCCTAAATGTTTTGCAATTTCATATACAGTATGCTAGTATATTGTTTGAAAATATTGCATTTTAATATACAGTATGCTAGTATGCTAGTATATTGTTTGAAAATATTGCATTTTAATATACAGTATGCTAGTATGCTAGTATATTGTTTGAAAATATTGCAATTTAATATACAGTATGCTAGTATATTGCTTGACCGGCGGGGGACCCAGGACACCGTGTATCATCCGTACACAGGATATAGGTACCAGGACTGGTTTTCATTTAAATTTCAATTATGGTTACCATCAGAGTACGTGGATCCAGTTTATAGGCACTAAGTAGCTATATACTGATACCACCGTACACTAATGATAGATTTCATTGAAATTTCAACGAAAACCAGTCCTGGTACCTATATCCTGTGTACGGTGCAAGAATTCTATTCTTGTTTTCAATAAAGTTTATTGATCACAACGCGACTGGCCAAGGAATGGCGTATTTAAACATTAATAAGAACCGTTACAGCTAAACAACGCCAATTCATATGAAAGTGTTTTCTAAACCATCTTATGTTCAGCAAATTACATTTATACACTTACTCCAAATTTTGGTGTATGTTTTCTAAATTTTGAAAGTTAAGATTTTTGATACCTGAGGCTTGTTTGGGGTATATTTTTTGTTAACAGAAACTTTATGTGGGATATGGGCTATTTCAATAATTGTTTGATGTCTTCAATTTTCAAGGCAATATTTTAGTTTAAACTCCAAGGGATATGGGAAATTGGGACCCCCCCCCCCCCC
>MJUU01012312.1:91991-116449 GCA_002080025.1 Modiolus philippinarum | reverse complement strand
AATAAAAATCCATGGTACATGTTACTTCTCTAACCCTCAAACAGTACCAAGGTAAAAATTTGAAAAGCTGTTGTAAGTCTCTTGAGTATTCAACATTAACCTGGACAAACCAGTAGCACGAACATAATAACGAAGACAAAACTAAAATCTTAAAGTATGATATACAAGACAACACAAAAAACTAAAACCACCGACAATGTGAACTCCCATAAAAACTGAGAGTGACATCAGGTGCTTCGGAAGGGTAAGCATGTCCTGCTCCGCTAGCGGCACCCGTCACACTATCAGTAAGTGAATCCAGGGTTGAGTCAAATCCGGTTATGTCAAATCCGTGAAGACCTGAAGTCTAGCCGAAAATGTCCGTTTTCATTCGGGACACTGACACGTCATATCTGTCAATGATGTCATGGTGACGGCCATAGAATTTCTGAAGGGATGAAAGTAACAAAGGCTGAACAAATCCCTGACTAAGCAGCTTTTGGGACAGTGTTTTTGCTCTAACTAAAAAGTCACTGTATAAACTGCATGCCCGACAGTAACGAATCAACTGCGAAATGTACACTCCATAGGCTGGAGAGGTAGGTATATTGCTGTTTAGAAAGGGAAAGTTCACAATTGGGAAGTTAAAATCATCACGTTTGTCATATAGCTTAGATTTCAAACGTCCATTTTCGTCAATGTAAATTACAAGATCTAAATACGAAGCTGAAGAAATTGTATCAGTAGTCTCTTTAATTTCAAGCTCATTGGGATAGATCTGGTGTGAATATTCCTTGAATTTTGGATTATTAAGAGAAAGTACATCGTCTATGTAGAGGAAGCTGAAATTAAAGGACTGGGCTAAATGTTTTTGTTTTCTCTGTGTAAGCCCTTGTAAAATCTTCGCCTCATACGAAAAAAGGAAGATATTTAATATTATTATACTACGCATCCTTGTTCTTTCTGATTGGTTGCAAAAAAGAATGTGTCTTATTTTGTAAATAACTAGAAAAACTGTAAGCAAAGGTTACCCCTACTCCCCCAAAAAATCTCAAATTAAATTTTTAAATAGATGGTGCACAATGGCAAAGTGTACTGAACATTCTGTGAAAGTTTCGGCATACGGAATAACAAATTGGCGAACGAACCAACGAACGAACGCACACCATGATAACTATAAACCGCCCGCTAAAGCGTGGGTATGATAAAAGTGTAAGCATATCTGTGTTTCTATGCAATATTCCATTAATGGACTTATAGTTTCGGAATATTCCCTGTGTTGTTATTTTAAGTTGTTTGCATGGAATGTTGAAATTGTTTTTCAGCAAGAGAAAATAATGGTTCCCAAGCTGAAATAACAAAAAGTGTGATCGAGGTACAATTAAATAATATGCTAAGACATGGAAAATTTGGAGCCTGTTGTTAAAGATGAGTGTAGTTTTATTTTTGTCTCAGCAAACTGATACAAATTGTTGACATTTTATTGATCTATACAGCATGCTCTGAATTAAGAAATAATGTAAGTAAAGAAAATTGAAAGATTATATTTTTCTGTTCAGATTTGTATGTGACTCGTCATCAAGTTGTTTAGCTGTTTTTGCTGGATGTGACATTCCGGGGCGTAATCATCGATTTTGTTTATTTCAATTTGTTCATGAAGTTATATATCAGCTCCAAAGTGAATGCACTTTTTCCTATCAATGACAAGTTCTTCGAATTTTATTCCTCAAATAATGGTTATGCCATTCTATCATTGTAATAGAAAAATTGATATACTTCCAATATATGTCACAACACATATTCCAACCACGTAGCAAGTCATATATCATACATTTATCCAGTGCTGTCTCTGAAAAATAACGAAAAACATTCCAAAATTATGCAGACATATTTCATTAACAAAATATTAAGGTATTTTATCATAAAAAGGTGGACATACTCATTGCAAAAATTTCTTTTTTTACTCCATGTTGCTCTTTCAACTCTTATATACATTTGCAGGATACACATTAAATTGTAACCATTTCATATTTATGGGAGTATTTTTAAAGTTTATGTTATGACTGTAAGGATTCATTCATCCAGTCCGAAGTAAACTGCAAATCTGAATACTTTAGGTTCGCTAAATAGAATTCATGTATCAAATGCATCACTCCATTTGCAATTCACCTGACCCTGCAAGCGAAATAACGATGATTTTGTTTTTACTTTTCATGTTTTTATTTGAAGTTATCCATTTTGCAAAAGAATTAAATATCAAAATTGCAGAGAGTTTAGTTTGCAGATTTCAACAACTTGTGTCTCAAATGGAAATCAATGAATCCATATATCTGTAAAAGCTGACAGAGGACAAATAATAAACGGGATCTAAAGGAAAGGCAAATACCAGCTAAGAACAAAGATGACCATCAGGAAGATGCTTCTAAGTTTTGAACAATATTTTGTAAACTTAAGGTTTTGCAAGTTTTAAGTTTCAAGTAGCTGGTTATTAAATGCGTTTAAGCTCTTTGGGTCGTTTGCTCCCGGTACGTCGTAAATATGTAAAAAATTGTATTTTCCTATTGTCTGATTGTCACCTCCAGAACCCAGATTAATTTTTTATCGGTGAACTTTCGAATGAAAGTTCGGGGATATTGTCATTGTCTCTGTCTGTCTGTCCGTTCATGTGTCCGTCAGTCATACTTTTCGTGAGACGAAAAATCCTTCAACATGCACATTTAATTCTGGTTTGAAAATAGTCTGTAGTTGCGCAATAACCTTTCGGATTTTTAATATTGGTCTTTGTGTAAACAAGTCGCCAAAATTGCATGTGACACGAATTTCTCCTACATTTTTTAATTTAGGGACTTAATTTGTTGAAGAACTGTTTCATATAGCTAAAGATCAACAATAAGCTTTCGGGTTTTTTTTTATTCCGGCTCCAACTTTTGTAAATACCCTGAGAATGTCAAAGACTCAAATATATGGATATTTTATCATTATAATCTTATATTTTGGAAAACAAAATTCTGAATACTTAAAATTCTAAACGGTGATTCCATTTTTATTGAAAGTCTCAAAGACCACATATTTTCTTAATTTTAGCTAGCAGCAATACTTTTTGTATTTGTTTCTACCCAAACAAACATTTCTCCTTATCTAATAGTCAAAACTATTTAATTCCAATTTTAGTACTTTTCCTGAAACTCTAAAAGAAAGGGTACTTGGAATTCTTCATAAAACCCTGTTTTATTGAAATCATTCATTGCCAATTATTGAATCACAATTCTTTTTTTATTTCAATTCTGGTAATTTTATTATTACCTAGAAACCATACTTTATGAATATACTGGATATACAGTCATTTCCAATAAAAGGATTTCAAAGAAGTTTCATTCCAATTTTGGTAATTTTCCTGAAACTCTACAAGAGCAATTATTTCCAGGAATTCCACTAGAAATCATTTTTTAATACACTGCATTGAAATCACGTATTTTCAATAATTAAATCGCAAAAAACATGATTCAAAATTGTAAATTTCCTGTAACTCTCAAAGACAGAGTATATTTTAAATTTTATCTAGCGTCAATATTCTTAATTCGTTTAAGCGAAATTAATCATTTTCAGAAAATGGATTACAAAAATCTTGGACATGGAATTTGCAAAGTGCGGGAATAGCTTTCGTTTCTGACAGTCACATCTAGTTTAAATTCAAATCGTATTCAGTACACGCAATATCGTTGTCGACCAAACAATGTTTTATTAGTTGTGCACACAACTATAACAATATTGGAAGGCAACATAATCAAAAATATTGTGCAGCATTAATTGGTGACTAAAATCTATTTGAGTAAATCAACAACTAAGTCACGAATGTCTCAATCTCTATAGATTCATAAAAGTTGCATACACTTTTATAAGGGAAATTAAGCAAAAACCAAAATTAATGTTGAATTCTATATGAAAAATGAAATGGGTTAAAGCTTACGTTTTCCAACACAAATCATTTATGCTAATGAATTAACGGATGTCAATGTGATATTGAGACTAGCTGTCAGAGTTTTCTATGAAACAGTAATATATTTCATAAACAGATAATGTCATCAGTTCGACAGTAAGCCATCTTTATTCTATATCATTGAGGTGTCAATCATAAGAAACGGAGGTGTCAGTAACCTTTGTTATGATTTCTTGGGAAATTGAAGATTCTCTTCTTTGCATGGTGGTACATTACAGTTCTTTATATTCAGATGGTTTCCGATGGTTGGCCGACAACGTTTATTATGCAGGAAAATGGGGCAAGTGATAAAATTTACACCTTGTTTTAAATGCAACACATATTTTATCTGCTTGAATCTTCTAGTACACTTGCAAGTCTTTCCTGTAAATCACCATGGGAATTTTGGTTTGTGTTTCTGATAAAACTTTTGTGACTATATGTGATCCCTTTTTTATTGGTCAAAAGTTCTTTTGAGGACATAAAACTGCAAATTGAAAAAACAATTTTGTCTCCGATGTTACAGAAAATATCTGTAAATTCAATATGACCCAACAAGTATTTGGAGATTTTTGTTTTTGAATTTTAAGTTGATAGAACAACATATTAGTGGTGTGTTTCTTCTGATGTTAAGTATATAAATATATTTATCGGTAATTTGTATGTATATCCTTTGATCTACAGAGAGTGATAATTCTAGTATCACCAAACTGGACTCTATCAGTAAATTATCGGGTCACTGTGAAGGCACCACGAACAGACTGCTAAGCTGACGTCATGTTTTGTACTATTTGTCGTGTTCATACACGTAAGACGTTGAATGACGAAAGCATTTAAATTATTGCAATAAACAATAGATTAACTGTGCTTAAATAAAAATTTCAGGTTATTTCAAATCAGTATAGAGCTCTCTTTACCATATTGCGCATTTCCCATATAGGAAATTTTGTTTTTGACACGGACTTTATTACGGCCTAATGTGTCAAGCTTGCCCTAACGGGCTCACTTAATACTGGCTGTAATTACGTCCGTATCAAAAACAAAATATCCTATATTATATATATAATATTGTGCACGTGTACATGTTATGCAAGCCTGCTAAACTTTGCATTTAAAAAAATGCCATTATTGTTAGCAAGGTACTTCGAATAATTGTAAAAACCATTCATTGTCAAAATGTATAAGATAAAAAAACTTTATGTTTAAAGGTTTTTTTTAAAACCACAAGATTAATTAAATGAAAGTATTAAAGAATGTCGGAAAGACTTCACAGAGTTATAATTATTAGCTGAGAAGATGAGCCAGGCGCATTCCTAAACAATTTCAATACCTTGATATTATACATTACCTTGAAACGTTTAATGTCACCATTTGTAATCATCTCTTGTTCCCATGTTGGCGTTATACATTTAGCTACACGCTGAAAGATATTCCCATTCAATTAATATTTATTATTGCCTTTGGCTGTAAACAATTTTTATTTATTAGATAAATATTAAAAATGTATAATGTCATTAATAATAAGACATACGGTTAATTCATTCTATGAATGGCAAAATACATTATCAGAAGCTCATCTGTATTCAATACTCATCTTTTAAAAAGCTTCTAGTATATTTTCTAATATATCAAAATGACCAGATCAATCGGATTATTCCGGTGTTAATGTGTTTTTTTATATTCTGTATTTATTATACCAGACCACTTAGGAATCATTATAAGAAATCAAGAAGTCAAATATTGAATCAATAAACAGTGGGAGGATTCCAAGAATTATAATACTTATACTGTTTATTGTGTAGTCAATTTAAACTTTTTAAACAGAATTCATCTTCAAGTCAACGAATTGGCAACTGGTGTCTCATTAAATAAAACGAATAGAAATGAAGAGATCGGTAACCAAAAGACCCTTAATGAATACTGAGGACCATAAGTAAGAGTATACTGCTATTCTTAATGTTACTGTAAATTATTGTGTTAGATTTGATCTTAATTGAGACCTTTTCATGGCTCGATAAGGTTCCAATTTTCAAACGATTGGGCTTTCTTTGTTTGATGGTTTATTCATTTTGAATGAAATATAAGACCGCGAAATACGGGCTTGAAAAACGATACGGTTTTTAACTTCTTCTGGTAAATTTTCATTTCTCGTTCAAATCAAAACAAATTTGTAAAATAAAATTTATGGGAAGACAAATTAAAAAAGGCAAATCCTGCTCTTTTACAAGGGAAACTACTGGAATAAGGGGAACTAAAAATATATATATTCACTATCCAACACTACTTCAACAGCATAACCGAGAATTTAGATTGCACCATGCCGTGCCGCTTTGATAAAATGATATTTGCTGAAACATGCGAACGAATGGAGGACAATTTTACAACACATTTGTGCTCCACTGTGTGACTTCCCAAGTCGGCATATCCTTTCCGTCTCGTTTTCACGGCATTTCTCAGACTAATTTATTTCAGTGGTCTTTTATTTTCCAAATTTTCTATTGTTGCTACATCATTGGTTGGCCAAAATATGGCAATGACGTTGTTATGTTTTTAAATATTTTACGCTGTCAGTGTAAATGTTACATTTATCGTTGGCGAATACTATGATTCAAAAGCTGCATAATCATGCGAAATAGGAGCCTGTATCGCTCACCTGGTCCTTGATTAACATAGACATTTTATGCTAAGAGCCAATATACATGTATATAATTAAACTATAATTCCAATATGCCCAATTAGTTTAAGGGGAGAAGACCGCTGTAAGTGTTCCTCATGGGGTCCAATTTTAACTGGTCCAATGTTAAACTATGTTCCCTACTGGCAGCCATCTTGGAAAAAGTGGGAACCTGAAAAAACTTCTTTTCAGGGGTCCACATAAAAACTATTGTGGCCAAGTTTGGTGCCAATTGGCTCAGTAGTTTCAGAGAACAAGATCTTTGATTGTGTTTTCCCATAGGTCCAATGTTAAAACTGTTTTCCGCTGGCGGCCATCTTGGATATCGCACAGACTGGAAAAACACATCTTTTTGTAAGGGACCACCACAGGACTATTGTGGCCAAGTTTGGTGCCAATTGGCCCAGTAGTTTCAGAGAAGAAGATCTTTGAATGTGTTTTCCCATAGGGTCCAATGTTAAAACTATGTTTCCCGCTGGCGGCCATCTTTGATATCGCACAGACCTGAAAAAACACCTTTTTTGTAAGGGACCAGCAAAGGACTATTGTGGCCAAGTTTGGTGCTACTTGGCTCAGTAGTTTCAGAGAAGAAGATCTTTGAATGTGTTTTGTTATAGGGTCCAATGTTAAAACTATGTTTCCCGCTGGCGGCCATCTTGGATATCGAACGGACCTGAAAAACACATTTTTTGTAAGGGACCACCAAAGGACTATTGTGGCCAAGTTTGGTGCCAATTGGCTCAGTAGTTTCAGAGAAGAAGATCTTTGAATGTGTTTTCCCATAGGGTCCAGTGCTAAAACTATGTTTCCCGCTGGCGGCCATCATGGATATCGCACAGGCCTGAAAAACACCTTTTTTGTAAGGGACCATCTAAGGACTATTGCAGCCAAGTTTGGTGCAAATTGGCTTAATAGTTTCAGAGAAGAAGATCTCTGAATGTGTTTTGCAATAGGGTCCAATGTTAAAACTATGTTTTCCGCTGGCGGCCATCTTGGATATCGCACAGACCTAAAAAACACCTTTTTTGTAAGGGATCATCAAAGGACTATTTTGGCCAAGTTTGGTGCCAATTGGCTCAGTAGTTTCAGAGAAGAAGATCTTTGAATGTATTTTCCTATAGAGTCCAATGTTAAAATTATGTTTCCCGCTGGCAGCCATTTTTGATATCGCACAGACCTGAAAAACACCTTTTTTGTAAGGGACCATCTTAGGACTATTGTGGCCAAGTTTGGTGCCAATTGGCTTAATAGTTTCAGAGAAGATCTTTGAATGATTTTTCCAATAGAGTCCAATGTTAAAACTATGTTTTCCACTGGCGGCCCTCTTGGATATCGCACAGACCTGAAAAACATCTTTTTTGTGAGGGACCACCAAAGGACTATTGTGGCCAAGTTTGGTGCCAATTGGCTCAGTAGTTTCAGAGAAGAAGATCTTTGAATGTGTTTTCCCATAGGGTCCAATGTTAAAACTATGTTTCCCGCTGGCGGCCATTTGGATATCGCACAGACCTGAAAAACACCTTTTTTGTAAGGGACCATGTAAGGACTATTGTGGCCAAGTTTGGTGCCAATTGGCTCAGTAGTTTCAGAGAAGAAGATCTTTGAATGTGTTTTCCCATAGGGTCCAATGTTAAAACTATGCTTCCCGCTGGCAGCCATCTTGGATATCGCACAGACCTGAAAAACGCCTTTCTGTAAGGGACCATATAAGGACTATTGTGGTCAAGTTTGGTGTCAATTGGCTCAATAGTTTCAGAGAAGAAGATCTTTGAATGTGTTTTCCCATAGGGTCCAATGTTAAAACTTTGCTTCCCGCTGGCGGCCATCTTGGATATCGCACAGACCTGAAAAACACCTTTTTTGTAAGGGATCATCTAAGGACTATTTTGGCCAAGTTTGGTGCAAATTGGCTTAATAGTTTCAGAGAATAGATCTTTGAATGTGTTTTCCCATAGGGTCCAATGTTAAAACTATGTTTCCCGCTGGCAGCCATCTTGGATATCGCACAGACCTGAAAAGCACTTATTTTGTAAGGGACCATCAAAGGACCATTTTGGCCAAGTATGGTGCCAATTGGCTTAATAGTTTCAGGGAAGATCTTTGAATGTGTTTTCCCATAGGGTCCCATGTTAAAACTATATTTCCCGCTGGCGGCCATCTTGGATATCGCACAGACCTGAAAAACACCTTTTTTGTAAGGGACCACCAAAGGACTATTGTGGCCAAGTTTGGTGCCAATTGGCTCAGTAGTTTCAGAGAAGAAGATCTTTGAATGTGTTTTCCCATAGGGTCCAATGTTAAAACTATGTTTCCCGCTGGCTGCCATCTTGGATATCGCACGGACCTGAAAAACACCTTTTCTGTAGGGGACTATCCAAGGACTATTGTGGCCAGGTTTGGTTCCATTTGGCCCAGTAGTTTCAGAGGAGAAGATCTTTGAATGAAAAATTTACGCCGGACGGACGACGGACGCAAAGTGATGGCAAAAGCTCACCCTGGCATTAGCCAGGTGAGCTAAAAACTCGTATGAACAATATCGATTTATATTCATTATTCGATTTAAAGCCTTACAAAGTCAGCAGCGAATAAAAGAAAACTGAAAATCAAACACATATCAATTTACAGCTGATTATTTTCTGCACTTGTAGTGCTACTGTTATGTCGACAATCAATTTTCAATATCTGATCCTATTCCTGTTGTGGTTAAGTACGTCTCGGTCTTGTTTTGTTTTATTCTGTTATTCAGTTTGTTGCACTTCTTATATATTTAGAGTTGTGAAGTTGTCTCAACAATTATGTTTCACACTAAAAATTGAGAAATTTTACCGTTGATAAGATTGATTTGTAATCTATTTTCGATCACGTTTAATCACAAATTTAAAACAGACTGATTTTTTTTTCTTTTCCTCTTGTATTTGTGTAAACTCATCTTTATTTAACTTATTTGTTGGGTTCTTACAAGAATTTTAAAATCCAGTGTTCTACATACGCAGTTATACATGTACAAATTCAGTTTGAGTCTTCTAATGTTTTTATTTTATATGCACTAAAGACACACAAATCGTATATTTAAACACTGAAAGAAATGATGCAACTTTATTTGTGGCATTCAAAGGACATGGTTATAGAAGACGAGGATTCTGAAACAATTTAATACTTACAAATCGGAGACTTCCAGACGTTTTAATTATCTTATAAATAGCGAACATTGGAACAAAAGACATGGACAAACCACTTATCATCCATCCAATAACATTAGCATAAGGAGGATATACATAGACACCAAGACTGCCGACATACTCTAATGGTTCATAATGGAGAAAACTTGATATCACAATAATCTACAAAATAAAAGCAAGTGGTTTGAAAAAAAAGTTATTGTTGCTGTAGAAAATTATTGACAAAATGCAGAGTAAGCACGGAATTTTACCTGTAGTGGTTTATCTAAAAATGAATTTATCTCGGGATAAAAGAATATCAACAACTTCCTTGAAAGTGCTACATTTTGCATTTCAGTTTAATTGTTTTGGTTTTTGTAGTCAATGACCTCACAGTTCTATGTTGACAGACGGGCATAAAATAGAAGTTAAACAGTTTGGAAAAATATGTCATTGAAGTAACATAAAACACTTGTTCATTAGTTGTTTATGTAGCAATCACAATTGTATTTTGTATTTATATAGGATAGTTATCTTCTATCAGTGCAATTTGCAGGTTTTGGCAATAAAACTGTACAAAAAACAAGATTAACGTAGGACTATTTTGTCTCTACTGTTTTACTGATAAGTGACAATTACGATACGTTTCTAAATACTGTAAACCGGGAAATTTTCACGCCGTCTTTATTTCGCGGTAAATTGACAGGATTTTAGTTCGCACAGTTTTGAATTCGCGCTGCCAAATTGTTGACCATTGACTTCAATAATAGACAACTATATTCGCGTCGTTTTATTTTCGCGCTTCAATTCCGAACGCGAAAATCGCGAAAATAAAACTGCCGCGAAAATTTCCCGGTTTACAGTAGTTGATTGCATAACATCCTTGACTACATCTGGTTAAATTCATTAATTGAAACATTTTATTGCTGAAGATGATAGGAAATAATGGTTTATAACTCCTATGTAAATCAGATTTAGTGGGTCTCTTATCATATTCTCGGGACATACGTCCCTCGAATAAGATAAGAGACCCACTATATCTATTACTTAAAATTAGAGTCGACATAAGTAAAATCAAGGAAAACGTTTTGTATGTGACGCATTTCCTTTCAACGATTCAGATTTATGCAAACTAAAAAACATTTAAATCTAATCACTTTGTTTCATGACGACATGACGTTTCTAGTGAGAAGAACTCTATTAACCTGTACACTATAGAACTGTCATTTATGTGTTTATTGAGAGTTGGCATACAAAAGAGCACAATCACATTCCATACCTTGGCTTAAATATTATAATGTAAGAGCATACCGACACTCGTACCAAATTTTCCAAGTCCTGTCAAGCTNGACGGACGGACGGACGGACGGACGGACGGACACACGGACGCAGACCATTACTATGTCCCACCGTCGCGGTGCGGCGGGGGACAAAAAACCCGCTTACAATGCACAACTCAAGAAAGCAGTACACCAAATTACATGACTCCCTCCATATAAAAATTTGTACAGAAAAGTATCTGGCGGATTAATGGATGGACAAGTGTGTTACAATATACATATACTGCACACAACTAAATGGGTTATGAAAATTATTCCCATAAATTGTAAATTTCTTATTTCATGTCAATAGTACCAATGAACAAAACAATTATTGCGAATCCAATCGCTCTTATTACCGTGAGGAATGTAGGAGATATTAACTTCCAACAGAGTCTCCAGTAAAATCCTGGTCTGTGCCCAGTCATTTGTTGTATATCTGTACAAAACTGGTCCACACCTATAACACAAATTTTATTTTGTTTTATTTATACATTTGCATCAAAATTCCGTAAATCAAAATATAATCCAAGCTAACAATTCAGGTACTCTCTTTTAATGTTCCTTTTATAGCTGAAAAGTTTTTTGTTTTCTTTGTT
This sequence comes from Modiolus philippinarum, assembly GCA_002080025.1. NCBI lineage: Eukaryota > Metazoa > Mollusca > Bivalvia > Mytilida > Modiolidae > Modiolus > Modiolus philippinarum. The sequence goes on along the minus strand of MJUU01012312.1, from coordinate 104,744 downwards.
GTTTGTAAATCTTGTTTTTACTCCTTACCACCTTGATTTATATGTAATCTCTATTGTTTTTTTTCCTAAAACATGTTTTTCTACTTTGATTTTAGGAATTTTAATACAGATTCGTTGCTTTTTAATGTACGTTGTATAACTAAAATTTGCACACGACACTTAACTTGATCGGGAGCACGGACAAATTTTTACGTAACACTTCAGAGAGCACAAAAGTGTGTTTATGTGTAGATTTCATCAGCTGTTAAAAATAAAAATGTCTTTAAAAATATCAAAACAGATATTTGGATTATTTCAAGATATCTCCCTAGCGTATAGCTCTGTCCTTATTTAAATTCTGGCTTTTCTATTTAGATCCTTATTTGGTTATTTTGTTCTCTATCTGCTATTACGCATTTTCGGTTAATGGACTTCCATTTTTTGGATTGATCTGCACTGATTAGAAATGAGTTGGCGAAATGTTCATATGCAGAAAAAAAATTGACACTTTCTCCTGTTGTCGCCAGCAAGTTTGGTCGAAAAGTACAAAGTTTTTTACGAGGAGTGACAAATTAAATGAAAATATATATGAAACTCTGGACAAAATGAAAAATCATTTTCAATAAAACTATAACTTTTCTGCAAGTTTGCTTGAAAAGCATTAGGCCATTCAGATGGAATTTAGATCAATACACCTTAATTTCAAAATCTAACAAAACATAAAAACTTGAAATAAATAAAATAGAAGAATGTCATGGTGCACTTCCTTTAAAGACACTGAAATTTTCAACAAATTTGGTTGCAAAGTTCCGAGGCATTATAGGTATTATGGATAACGCACTGAATTCAACTCCATACAAACCTCAGGACAGAGAGAACGACAGACGGACACACGGACATAGGTTGAAGGGTAGTGATCCCTGTTTGTCAATACTGCACTAGGCGCTGGTTATACAAAAAGTAAGTGAAAACATACCATACACCCATGCGATAGACGTGACTTGGCATAATACAATGAACAGGAGAGATGTTCCTGCAGCAAACGTATCTAAAATTTTAAAGACATACATTCCTCCCTGAAAATATAATACTTACTTAATGAATATCAAAGATTTAACAAATTATAAAGAATAAATATCAAAATTCAGTACAAAGAAACTGAATCAAGACTCTTGGAATGTATGTTAAACTGTAATACTCTTGCAAACAAATCTAATAAATACTTGGAATACACTTAACGCGTTAACATAGTGTAATAAAGTAACGCAGTATTAATTTGCTATGTCCATAAAATCATTAATCTTATTCGATTCTAATTTCCTCTCTTAAACTGAATCAACTCGTCAACAAATTGTAGGAGAAATGAGTAATTTACTCCTAATCATAACAAAAGCAACAAATATATGACAATTTTCCTGTTCTTGTTCAAACGTGAAGTCATACAAATGTAGAGATACATTCGATAAAGTTAAGGTTACCAAAGTGTCTTGCTCTTTGACAAGTTATCAAAGACCTTGAACCGGTCAAGTATTCTTGAAAACCCATTCATTCTTTCCAAGCAATGTAATTAAATTTGCGCCTTAATCTTTGTCTTTCACTATTTTGAACAATACTTTGGAAAACAATTCCATATAAATGAAAAATACAGACTATTTTGCCAAATTGTTATACTTTTAACTATGAATGTCATTATATATTGATGCAATTTTCTCTAAATTTATAAATTCAATAACAATTATTCTTATCATACTTTATGCAAATTTCTTACATTATCCGTTTACTTCATTGGATCATCGGCATTTGTTAATTTTCACTAACGTTTCATTAGCCACGCTCATCCTTAGCAACATGTGTTAATGACTAGCAACGGGTGTTAATGTTAAAATTAACACCCGCTCCGATCGATGACGTCATCGATGTATACAGCTTCTTATTTTCTCGTCACGTTTGTTGTTGACAACAACAATTAAAGCTGACTTAGTTTAGAATGTATTCATTAGTAAAATAAAAGTGACCTAATCATATAAAAAAGAAACATGTCACAAATTTTATTGGAGTTAAAGCGATTTAACTAGAGTTCAATACTAAAACAGAACCGATCGACTATTTGTTTGTGTGTTTTTGATGTTGCATTAAATAAAAAAATATTATTATTATAATACTTTTCAGAATTATGATTTTCAGACATAATGTACATTAAGCATTCAGTATAAAAAATCATAACGCCCTTGTATGAAGGTGTTAGTTCGATTAACACACTCGGTGAAAAATAATTTTTACCTCGTGTGTTAATCTACCCTAACACCTTCATCCAAGGGCATTATGTTTATAATATTTTGACGAAAAAAACAAAACCCAAAAATCCGAATCTATCTTTGAGGTACAAATACTAGAATGCCGAAAATTATTGTTCAACAAAAAATAAAAATAATTTTATGAGTATACTCTAGACTACTTACATAAGTAGTACATGGTAATGAACATAAAAATGCTGAAGTGACGATGAACATTGTCAACATTTCTCTTGACCAACGATGTCGGAATATTCTGTAAAACTGGTCCCGAAAGCCTGTTAGAGGAGATTCTAATCCACCAAACTGCAAATAGTAAAATAATTCTTCAGAAGAATTATTAATTGTAAAAATGTTTTGTCTAATTAAATAGAAAAATATATTTCTTTAATGATCCTTTTAAATAGCAGACTTGTGTAGCAGGCAACCGAAACGAGATAATTTTACAATGAACCTTTTTTAAAGTAAGAGAAAGCATAGAATGGGTATGTTTAAAAGTAGTTATGCACATAGAAAAATAACAGTTGAATGAAATTAGTGTTAAACTTTAGACTTGTGTAGAAATTGAGTTATCTCCCGTATAACATGTAAAGTTTGTAATAATGAAAAGACAAAGGATATTGCAAATTTAGGAATATTTTAAACTTTTTGCCGCCACAATTCGATGGATTCTAAACGGAAAAGAGGCCGAAAAAACTGTTTTATCCCGACCTTCTAAAATTCGAACCCCGAGGGAACCCCGGGATATAGAAATAAGGACCCAGTATTCCAGGCTGCGGGGTACAACCCCTCCAAAACTGGATGTCTATGGATGTGCGGGATGAATAAATACATAACCCATCTTTCGGATGGGACGTAAACTCAGGTCCACGCGTTGGAAGTAATTGGAAGAAATGCCATGCTTCCTGCACGTTGAAGAACCCTTGTAGCAAGCTCTTTTTGAGTGGTTCGTAGGTGATTGGCTACAAGGCTTAATTTCCCGCTCCTTTCGATTTTACCCTACCTTTCCAGTGGCAGTCAGAATGACCCTTTTCATACCCAAAGTGATCATTTATAAACAAACTTGCTCTTTATTTTACGATGGTGTAAATGAACATGAGACCATAAAACATATGTTAACTCCGACTGCAATAATTTTAATGAGCTGTATGGCCATTTCGGAAATTAATTACTCATCAGCAGCACTAGAAATCTGAATAATCAGCAATAACAAATATAGCTAAGGACAAAACTTCGATGGAGGGGTTAATCCTTCTGCTGAAGAATTTACATAAATTAAAATAATAGTAATTGAACAAAGTGTACACATGAGATATTATCTTATGTACAAGTACACCATATTCAAGAAAAAAAGAGCATACATCTCTACCACGGGGAATTGTTTTACCAACTCCACATTGCAATTAAAGACAAACTCCTGTATAAAATATTTTACGAAACCCTTGATATAGCTGAAATAATGCTCAGTAGACGTTAAACAATATTCAATCAATCAATCAATCTAAAATTCGACGATATTAACTTTTTAATATCAAATAATTTCATTCAATGATTTACACGTGCATTGATAAAACCAAGTATTCTCGTTTAAGACTTAATCTACACTTCAGTTAAATATAATTACATGGAAAGGAGAATAATTTGTGCAAAAATACTAAACTTTTTTTAACTACAATGTGACTTATGCTACTAATTAAGATTTTTTTTTTGCTTTTGCATTGATACAGTGTTTCACTCATAAACTTTAATTTTCATTGTTTGGTTATATATCAGCGTAAACATTTTGAAAAACTATCACAAATTTTACTTTTATTTCTAAAGAAATGCATGGAAATATGAGATTTATGAGATTGCTGACTGTTCAACCGTATTTTTTCTCGAACCAATACCAAAGTTGACGAACGCAGATTTTTTTAAAGCAATTTCCGATGTATCATTGACTAACATAGCAATATTAGCAGTTCAGTAAACCTTTTAAATATTATGATGGGGTTGGAAAAGACTTATATAACAATTGTGGTTTGATACGAAGTGTTTGAAATGACGTCATTTATGATCTAAATCATTATGATGAAAGAATAAAAAAGGCAAGATCATCCCGTTGTATATACTTTTTTGAGATATAACATACCAATAGAAATTTGGTATATTCAATAATGTTAATTAATTTTACACTGATAACTCAAGAATTTAATTTAGATACCAGTTGTTATTGAAACTAACTATTTTATCTGTATATGTCATGAAAAAAGATAAAGCACACACAGATNAAAAAGTAGTCAAAATTGGTCAAATTTGTTATTTTTCGACAAAATCTTCAATTTGTCCCTTCTTCTACACTCAAAAGCTCAGTAATCGTACATCAATATTTCAGAACTGTTACTGTTTACTGACAAGCCATACCTACAGAATATTTCAATGAGAAAATTCTGTGAATTCAACCAGATTTATTTTTCAGGCCAAATACAGCCCTTATCGCCCCTACTCCTTTTACTTTTATTTCTAAAGAAATGCATGGAAATGTGCGATTTATGAGATTGCTGACTGTTCAACCGTATTTTTTCTCGAACCAATACCAAAGTTGACGAACGCAGATTTTTTTAAAAGCAATTTCCGATGTATCATTGACTAACATAGCAATATTAGCAGTTCAGTAAACCTTTTAAATATTATGATGAGGTTGGAAAAGACTTATATAACAATTGTGGTTTGATACGAAGTGTTTGAAATGACGTAATTTATGATCTAAATCATTATGATGAAAGAACAAAAAAGGCAAGATCATCCCGTTGTATATACTTCTTTGAGATATAACATACCAATAGAAATTTAGTATATTCAATAATGTTAATTAATTTTACACTGATAACTCAAGAATTTAATTTAGATACCAGTTGTTATTGAAACTAACTATTTTATCTGTATATGTCATGAAAAAAGATAAAGCACACACAGATTTAATATTGTTCTACAACAGGTTTATATGTCTAGCCTTATACATAGACACCAATGTGTACATTGACTGGTTTTATGCGCATTTTTATTATACTATAGGGAAACGGGATAGATAAAGGGAGTTTTGGGTACCCATAAACCAGTTTAATACTACCGTTTGCTTTTATTATTTTGCTTGTTGCGGAGCCACATCCGGCTATCCCAAGTTCCTATCGTTGTTTACGTATGTCTTTTGTCTTTTCATTTGTCTTTTTTGCAGTTTCCAGGTGCATTGTGACTTGTAATTGTGATTTTCGGGCATTGTGGGTGTTGCCTGTTTTCCTGTTATCCTTTCTTTTGCAATTAAATTGGAAATGAAATGTCATGTTTATTGATGATTGCTTGGAAATGAAATGTTTACTGATGATTGTTTACTGATGATTGTTTATTGATGATTGTCATGTTTATTGATGATTGCTTTATTTGAAGAAATAAAGTATATCACTTACAAAATTAAAAAGTTTTTCGGACTTGACTGGATTTGGCTTCCTATTTCGATTTTTTTTGGTAATGGGTATTTTTTTTTACTGTTTTTTAAATATGGCTTTCCTTATTATTTTATTTTAATGCTGCTGATGAGAGGTTACTCCTTGAAACACGTGTACAGCATGCATGTAACTAAATTTACTGTGTATTGTGCAACTTGGGTATTTTTGTACTTATTCAGTTTATGAAAGAGTAGGTTGTTTTAACATAGGGATAAACTCCATTAAAATCAATTTTATTCCTAGTGAAAAGTAATTGCAGTTTCGAGACAAGTACTGAAAAAATGCAATATCCGAGAAACATTTATGTATGGAACTAACTTATCAATTCATTATGATTTTATTTGAAAACTTGCAATATCAAAATTGAAGAAAATTCTGTCAAACCTACGGAGTATCTCCTTCCTGCAAAGCCCTATCCTTTTGCTGATTTCGGCTTTCCTTTTGAGATTCTATTGGTAAATTGTTCCCTATCAGCTTTTACACATATTTCGCGTTTTTGATTTCCGAATGTTTTGAATTGATCTGCACTAAAGAGACATTCGTTGTCGGCATGTGCATATGTAACAGTGGATTCATTCCGGCAGTGTATTCCTTCCCTTTGGATAAAATACACTGGGGTAGAATATCCTAGGAATCGTATTGACAAATCACAATGGATATCTGACTGTGACGGAATAAGCGTCAAGGTAGAAATACAATATGTTGTATATATACCCGGAAATTCTGTACGCCGGAAAGAAAGTATGTTTACACATATGCAGAAACTAAATTCACAGCAACTTCGGTTTTTTTTTTAGTTGTTATCATCCTATTCATACATTGTTACTACATGTAAGAGCTTCAGTTATATGCATTTTTTCATAGGTAGTAATCTGAATGAAAATTTTCCTTGCATTGATATTTTTTAAATATTTTGAGTAAGTACATGTATTATGATTATATATATACCGCACTATCCATGCCGAGAGTGACAAGCATGAAGAAAAACATAACTGCCCATACATATGATCCTGGTAATGTTGCTATAGCTTCAGGATAAACAATAAACACAAGGCCAGGACCTGTGAACGAAAAATATACAACATCGTGTATTGTAAGTAACAAAGAGTTAAATATAACTGTCTGAGGGAGGGCTCTTGTCTAGTGGCAATAGAAAGAACGGATGGCAAGTTATTTTTCCTTTCGAAAAAATCGGACCGATCACCAAAAGAGGTCAAAATTTAAATGATGTTGAAAATGAGATGTAACACAAACTATATGGTAGACTAATATTCAAAATGGAAAATTAGAAAAAATTCTAGATATTACATACATGTAACCATTTGTCAATATTATAAATAAAACAGTTGCCAAATGATATGTAAGACAGCTAATACGGTTTGTATGTCTTATTGATTCTTGAAAGTTCTGCAAGGTACGTTGGCTTTATCCTTAAGATGCAATTTTATTGAAATAAATGACATTTCAAACAAAAACTGGGAGGTTATTATCCACGGATCTCATATTTTTTTCGAGAATGTTTAAGAAATGTTATATTTTATCTTGAATTCGCGGTGTCATATGAAGAGACTTAACGACCTTGTATCAATTTTAAACGTGAGGTATTAACTGTAAAATAAAACAGTAGTCTCTCAAGAGCCTGTATCGCTCACCTGGCCCTTGATTAAAATAGACTTTTTATGTTAAAGAGCCCATAAATATGGTTAAACAATCGTTCCAATATGCCTAATTGGTTTAAGGGGAGAAGATATCTGTTATGTGTTCCCCATGGGGTCAAATGTTAAACTATGTTCCCTGCTTGCAGCCATCATGGATAAAGTGTGAACCCGAGAAAAAACAGTTTTGTTTTCAGGGGTCCAGATATTTTTGGTTTTGGTTACATTGGCTCAATAGTTTCAGGGGTGAAGATCTTTGAATGTGTTTTCCCGTAGGACCAAATGTAAAAACTAAGTTCCCCGCTGGCAGCCATATTGGACACGGTGCGGGGGACCACTTAAGGAATATTGTAATCAAGTTTGGATATAATAACAGTTTCAAAGGAGATCTTTGAATATGTTTTACTTTAGGGACCAATGTTAAAACTAAGTTCCCTGCTGGGGCCATGTTGAATATAGCACGGGATCACCAAAGAACTATTGTGACAAAATTTGGTCGTAATTGGCTCAGTAGTTTCAGAGAAGATCTTTGAAATTTTTCCCCCATAAGATCCAATGTAAAAACAATGTTCCCTCCTGGTAGCCATAATTGATATAGCCCAGATCTGAAAACATCTTTTTTGCATGGAACCACCCAAGGACTATCCTGGCCAAGTTTTGTTACAATTGGCTAAGCAGTTTTAGAGAAGATCTTTGTATGGGTGTTCCTATAGGGTCCATTGTTAAAACTATGTTTCCCGCTGGCATCTCAGACTTGAAAAACAATCTTTGTTTCCAACGGCCCAACCAAAGACTATTGTGGCCAATAAAAGTGACAATAAAAGTCCGAATGAATCGAAGGGAGAGACCAGTAAGGAAACTCCTTATAACATACGACAGAATCAGGGAAACACAATTCAACACAGAACATTTTTGGCAAGCCGTCATATTCCCGACTTGGAACGGGCATTTTATAAATAAAATGGTGGGTTACGTTGGTTCCAATTGGCTCAGTAGTTTCAGAGAAGAAGATCTTCAAATGTGTTTTCCCGTAGGGTCCAATATTAAAACTATGTTTCCCAGTGGTGGTCATCTTCGATAAAGCCGACCTTAAAAGAAAACATTTTTTTATTTATCATAGGGCAAGCCAAGGACCATTTTTGCCAAGTTGGGTTCCAAATGGCTCAGGAAATTAATTTTGAATTTGTTTTCCCATAGGGTCCAATGTAAAAACTATGTTCCCTGCTGGCGGTCATGTTTAATAAAGCGCGAACCTGAAAAACACCTTTTTGTAAGGGACCACTCAAGGACTATTGTGGCCAAGTGTGAAGCCAATCAGCTCAATAGTTTCAAAGAAGGTATTTGAACGTGTTTTTCCGTAGGGTCCAATGTTAAACTATGTTTCCCGCTGGCAGCCATCTTGGATATCTCAAGGGCCTGAAAAACACCTTTTTGTAAGAAACCACCCAAGGACTATTTTGGCCAAGTTTGGATCCAATTTGCCCAGTAGTTTCAGAGGAGAAGATTGAAAAGTTTACGCCGTAAGGACAGGCGGACGGACGACGGACGCAAAGTGATGGCAAAAGCTAACCCTGGCATTAGCCAGGTGAGCCAATAGAAATTAATATTAATTGCAATGCTGTAGCGTCAACACATAAACACTTTTGTTTAATGGTTATTTAGAGTAGTCTCTCTTATATTTAAACTCACATCGTAGACCCTTCAGAGATAAAAAAAAATTATCAGAATGCACTAGTTTCAGTAGTTGTTCCTTTCGTACAAGTCAAATGAACAAGTTAGAATTCTACCCACGGAAGAACTACTTCAGCCATTCCATCAAAAAAAATTGGAACTTGACTGGCAACTCAATATATTGAGGTATTGCAAAGAAATGAACACACGGGTGTTCAGCATCCCATAATACGTCCGTTGTATAAAAATGTACACGTTTGTAAAACATTATCATAACACTTCATGGATTCATCTATACATTAGCAAAAAAGATGAGGCAATAAATGGGGATCCTTTTGCATATTTATATAGAGCCATAAACTTTGTTAAGCAATTATAAATGTCATGTCCAGAACTATTAGAATACGTAAAACGAAACAAGGAATCATCAAAACCACGTCTATGGCAAGAAAATACATTCAAAACAGCATAATATCATAATTGCTATAAATTTTGAGATAAACAGTCTCCATAAATCACAAATTATAGGGCCAGAATATCATAATATATGTAAGAGCTGATACAAAACGAGTAAGCATAAGGTCTGAAAGTAATAAAGGGTGATAATAATAACCTAAACTGATCTAAGAAATCATAATGATTGATTTGGAATGATTTCATTTGAGCTTTTACCGGGAGAATTTTCCAACAACAAGTCAAAAGTCTTTATTTTTGTAAGTGAATCTGTTCACTTTATATTCCAATTTATTGTTCAAGCTAAGTTTTATCCTTTATTACAGAACAACTGAAGAGAAACAGCATCAAAATTGATGAGGTTTCCTGAATGCGGATAATCTTTGGTTTTATAAATGTTTGTATTTTTATATTTTTTGGCCGATTTTGTTCCTGATGACTTTGATTTTCAAACCTGAAAAATACTTGAAATAAAATTACAGACCTGTTCCCGTGTTTTCATGATAAGAATATTTCATATTTTACCGTATGTGCATCTACATGCTCGAAAGATACTAGGAATTTAATACTTAACTTAATACTTCACACTATGAGTGCCTTAGTTTTTAATGTCGTCTTTTTATTTCCGTGCTTGTAGCTGTCTCACGTCCTTGTTTTTTTCTTTGTTGTTCCCTGTTGCCGTTTTTGTCATGTCTTCGGATTTCGATTTTTGTAGTCTTCGCTTCCCTTGTTCTTTCAGTATTCTACTGCGGTTGCTTCTTATCATGGAGGTTCGGTTTGTGGTTTGCTAATAAGTTAATAGTTGTATATATTACATTAGTAATTTTATGCACATATCTGCAATATTTGGTATGCAGAAACATGCAGAAGCTTTATTTTACGCCAGAACGACAGTATGAAAACAGCTAGGAAATATGTAATAATTTATAAATGACTAAATACCGACGTTACTGTGAATTTAAATTCTTCATATGCGCATTTCGACAACTTATGTCTCTTCAGTGCAGATAAAATCTAAACGTTTGGAAGACCATAAACTCAAAGATGAATGAAAACTGATAGAGAACAAATAACCAAAATGATCTAAATTAGCCAAAATCAGCCAAGGACAGAGCTTTGCATGAGGGAGATACTCCTTAGTTTTCAACTAAATTTACAAAGATTTTGATATTGTAAGGTTCCAAATAGAATCGGCTTTCGGGTCAGCACCGAAGTACTGACTACTGGGCTGGTGATTACCCTCGGGGACTAACAGTCCACCAGCAGTGGTAACAAATGACTAAATACCGACGTTACTGTGAATTCTGCATATACGCATTTCGACAACTTATGTCTCTTCAGTGCAGATAAAATCTAAACGTTTGGAAGACCATAAACTCAAAGATGGATGAAAACTAATAGAGAACAAATAACCAAAATGATCTAAAATATTAAGCCAAAATCAGCCAAGGACAGAGCTTTGCATGAGGGAGATACTCCTTAGTTTTCAACAAAATTTACAAAGATTTTGATATTGTAAGGTTCCAAATAGAATCAGCTTTCGGGTCAGCACCGAAGTACTGACTACTGGGCTTGTGAATACCATCGGGGACTAACAGTCCACCAGCCGTGGCATCGACCCAGTGGTAACAAATGACTAAATACCGACGTTACTGTGAATTTAAATTCTGCATATGCGCATATCGTCACGAAATTATAAGTTACCTTCCTGTGCTACTGTGTCTATGTGCTTGTGTTGACGAGATGCCATATATCCAAGGTAGGTAAAAACTACAAATCCTGAGAATATACTTGTAAAACTGTTGACACCAGCGGTTATAAGACAATCTCTGAAAAGTAAATGTTTACAATACAAATACAAAAAGATACTTTTAAACAATGAATACCAGCTGTTATAAGACAAATTATGAAAAGTAATTTGTTACAATGCAAATTCTGAAAGCTGGTATTGACGACAAAGGTTATACAAAAATCTCCTTAATTCAATGCTAACAATATAGATGCTGCGAATATACTGGTAAAACTATTGAAACAAGTGGATTTTAGACAATCTAAGAAAAGTGAATGTTTACCAATCAAGTAGAGAGAAAATATACTTTTGAAATTAAAATGACAAATCAAGAGATAGGATATAGAACCCCCCCCCCCCCGCCTCTTGTTGAGAAAATAATCACGTTTCGAGCAGAAATCTGACAAACATCGACAAAACGTTGCAAAATTCGAACATTTTGAAAGCCCTTTTCCAAAGGAAACTCCGTCGGTGAATTAAATAACACAAGCCATTGAAGTGAATATTAAGGTACTATTTTTTATTCGGGTTGTAGGGCTAGTAAATAAGATAACAATTTACAACTAGATTTGCAATTGCAAGCAAAAGCCGATGTCACCCCAGACTCCCCATTCGATGATTCCATCTTGTTCGCAACCTCAAAATCTACCCAGATATCAATTTTTGTTGAAATCGGACAAAGTCGAACTTTTTAAGTATTTCGGCAGCCATCTTGGAAATGGCGACCATTTTGAAAATTTTTATCGCATGGATTCCTTCCTCTCATCTTACTGAACTTTTATGCAAAATATGAACTAATTCCTCCAAGCAGTTCCTGAGATAAAGCATCCCAAATTTTTCAACGTAAAGTGGCGGCCATCTTGGAAATGGCGGCCATTTTGAAAATTTTAAGTGCACAGCATATAACTTCAGATGGTGATCCAACTTTGTGCCAAGTTTGAAATCCTTCCATCCAGCCATTACAAAATAATCGCTCGGACAAAATTATTGGAATAATAATAATAATAATAATAATAATAATAATTACTAGATTTGCAATTGCAAGCAATAGCCGATGTCACCCCAGACAACTAATTCGATGATTGCATCTTGTTCGCAGCCTCAAAATCTACCTAGAAATCAATTTTCGTAGAATTCCGACAACGTTGAAATTTTGACGTATTTTGGCAGCCATCTTGGAAATGGCGGCATTTTGAAAATTTAAAACCCGCAGCATACAACTTCAGATGGTGATCCACTTTTGTACAAAGTTTGAAATCAATTGGTCCAGCCATTTTAAAATAATCGCTCGGACAAGAATTATTGGAAGAATAAGAAGAAGAATAAAAAGAACTAGATTTGCAATTGCAAGCAATAGCCGATGTCACCCCAGACAACTAATTCGATGATTCCATGGTGTTCGCAGCGTTAAAATCTACCTAGAAATCAATTTT
>MJUU01012312.1:68783-91569 GCA_002080025.1 Modiolus philippinarum | reverse complement strand
TTTGTACAAAGTTTGAAATCAATTGGTCCAGCCATTTTAAAATAATCGCTCGGACAAGAATTATTGGAAGAATAAGAAGAAGAATAAAGGAACTAGATTTGCAATTGCAAGCAATAGCCGATGTCACCCCAGACAACTAATTCGATGATTCCATGGTGTTCGCAGCGTTAAAATCTACCTAGAAATCAATTTTCGTCGAATTCTGACAAAGTTGAAATTTTGACGTATTTTGGCGGCCATCTTGGAAATGGCGGCCATTTTGAAAATTTTAAACGTACAGCATATAACTTCAGATGGTGTTCCAACTTTGTGCAAAGTTTGAAATCATTCCATCCAGCCATCTCAAAATAATCGCTCGGACAAAAATTATTTGAAGAAGAAAAAAAAATAATAATAATAAGAATAGAGAAGAAGAAACGTAGAATAACAACATGTCACCCCGACAAAGTCTGGGGTGACATAATAATAATCAGAAGAAACGTAGAATAACAACATGTCACCCCGACGTTGTCTGGGGTGACATAATAATAAGAAAAATAATCAGAAGAAACGTAGAATAACAACATGTCACCCCGACAAAGTCTGGGGTGACATAATAAAAAGACATGTACAGTATAAGAAACAAATATTAATGTAAAGTGTACGAGTGAGAGGATTTCAAGACCAAAAAACAATGCATTAAAATGCATGCTTACTACACATAATATTATATATCTTTTTATTTCATTTTATTTTATTTTATTTCTTTGTGTTACTAGCGATACTTACTCACCCATCTAATGTCAAAACCACAAATAATGAAATTTAAAGCTCAAGCAAAAAACAAAAATTGATGAAATTACAAAAAAATGAGGTCTAAATACTTACTTGTCAAATTCTTACAAGGAACTAACAAGACTATACACGGACTTTACAACAATGAGCACCCCCTTATTCGTTTTGAAATATCATCATTCATAAAACAGGGAAAAACTCATGTATATTTGCTTTTTGGATTTTGGCTCTTTACAATTTCATTATTACCCCCATCTACCGTTGAAATAATGAATGACGAATCTATTTTACTACTGTTTTACATCTTCCATTCTGGTAATTATTTTAATGCATTCATTATTCCTTTGATAAATTTCTGAATGGTTCAGAACAGTAAGCAAACTGTTTTTATTTTCCATATACTTTGTGTTAATCATAATCTACTATTTAACATCTGGCATCGGATGTTGCTTTTTCACAGATTAAGTAGGTTTTTCCACTTGCTACCATTACAATGTAAGCATCAATGTCTAGTATTATTTCACTGTCAGATTAAATAACAATAATAAGTAAATTTGTGACTGGACTACTATAGCGAATCGTAATTACTATTTGGTTTCTAGGTCATAACAAAATATTCTGCAGCTGTTTATAATCCAATTATTAGTTATGATCTAATTTCTTCATTACTTACACATATACTTTAATTAAGCTTAACCAAACATAATTTATTTCATCAATTGTTGTATTATTCAAAGGATACATTGTTTGCGATAATATCTGAAACAATTTGGATTTAGTAAGTGAGAACCGAACCGTCAAACTAAAACGAATAATCATGGGACAATGGCAACATTTGAAAAAAAAACAAATAAAAATGAAGACACACACTCATAAAAAGATGAACAACACGGCCATGGGTATGATCAGGTGCACCAGTAGAGTAAGCATCCTGTTTCTTATAATACACCAACCGTGTTAAACATTTTAAACCGCTAGTAAAGTCAAAACCGGTAGAGGAAACCACAATTGAGCTTCTAAAGGGAAAGATCTGTTGTCATCTGGGAAACAAAAGTCCCATAGCGGTCCACAAGACGGTGATGTCGGCCGTAAAACTTCTGGAAATATGACTTCAAGTTATGGGTATATGTATATGTAGCCTATTTGTGAGAACAGGGCTCTATCAAGGACGTCACTTTATCAACCACATACTGCTGAGTAGCGAATAAGCTGGGAGATGTAAACTCCATATGCCGGTGCTGTTGGAATGTTACTTAAAAGAAAAGGGAAGTTGACCCTTGGAAAAGTATAGTCATCGCGTTTGTCATTCACTTAAGTTTTAGGTTTACCTTTGTTGTCAATTTGAAGATAAAGGTCAAGGAATAAGGCCGAAGTGGAAGAGTTTGTAGTGTCCTTAATTTAGTTTCGTCGAAAGACATTTTCAATTTTTTTTGTTACACTGCTTTACCAGTTTGTTTTTTCGTAGTGTACGTAAGAAAGAGAATAGTTTACCGGTATGTTTTGGCTTCCTTTCCTTGAGCTGTATTAAAATGTCCTGTTCAAAACGTATATCGATTAAATAAACGACAACTAGTCGCTGGCACTCGGTGTCGTTTTTTCAAAGATTAACAACTAGCTACTATGTGTAAAAAATGGATAACAGGAAACACCTACAATGGCTGAAAATCACAATTACATGCCACAATCTGCTATGGAACTATACATGAAGAACATGAATAAGACAAAAAACAAACGTAGACAACGATAGGAACTCGGGACAGCCGGACTTGGTACCGGCACTAGCAAAAGCCCGCGGTAGGGTTAAACCGGTTTATGGGTACCCAAACCTCCTTTTATCAGTCCCGTTTCCCTATAGTATAAAAAACATACGAATAAAACCCAATACAGGTATTCCACTAAATCCATGACCACAATCTTAAAAGGAAAGAAAAAACAATACACAATTTAGAATGATGGATCAAGGGGTGCTCGCCGCTAAACTGCCGGCTAGCTCAAGGAGCATAGTCTACTGGTAGAACACTGTCGTACTAAGGAAGAAAAATCAAATTCAAAACCCGAGGGTTTTGGACAAGAATCATCATAGATTTCAGTAGGCATCGGCAGTATTCGTGAGATGCCAGTATGTTTGCAAAATTTTCAGGTCTTTAGGTCTCAAAGCTAATTTGACGGATATCTTGTCGATATCCCCTATTACGCAAAGAATGTAAGTTACGTCCCCGCTTTTCTGGACTTTTAATCAATTTTCTGGCATTTTTTAACAACATTTCCGTAAAAACGAGGATTAGAAATGCCATTAGTAATAAGCTGTTTACGAGTAACGCCATTTTTAGACATCAAACGTTCATATCTATTATAAAACTTCTTAAATGTATTCAACAACTTATGAAATCTGTAACCCTGTTGTAAAAGTTTGGCTGTTATAGTAAGGTCAACTTCATTAAAATGGTTAAGACTAGAACACACTCGTGCGAATCGTACCAGTTGAGAAATATACACCCCATAGGATGCAGCCAGAGGGATGTCGCCGTCAGGAAAAGGGAAATTAGTGATAGTGAAATCGAAATCATCCCGTTTATCATATATTTTAGTTTTCATTTTACCGGAGTCAATAATGATAGTAAGATCCAGAAAAGGGTAGTATTTACAATCAGTGTTAGCTTTGTTTAATTTTAATTGTTACAGGTAAATAATGTCTACAAAATTCTAAAACTGGGGATTATCAATAGTGAGGATATCGTCAATATACCTGCTGTTATCATTGAAAATAGAAATAAGTTTATCACTGTTTGGTATTGTTCCGTTTTGAAGTTTTTTTCATGAAGTCTCGTTCGTGACAGAAAAGAAAAAGATATGCAATAAGAGGTGCACAATTTGTACCCATGGGAATACCTATGACCTGTTCATAAATAGTGTTCCCTAATCGAACAAAAATATTGTCCAGCAAAAGATTGAGTGCATAAATCATATCATCACATGTCCAGGGCAATTATTATTGTAGGTTATATTAGAGAAAAATCCTTGCTTTTGTTAGAGCAAATGAACTGCAGACCAGAAAATTCAAAAGACCATTTAATAAGTTGTCCCAATTTGGATTTAATCAAATCATGTGGAAGGGTAGTATAAAGTGTAGAAAAATCATAACTGTCGATAGATGACACTGGTCTGTGAATTGATTGTAGTTTATCTAAAACTTCAATTTACACCAGAGTTTTGGTAAGTTTTTCACAGTATTTAATAACCAATTGGTACGTTTAAAAGTGTCTGACTTGTCCAGTTTATTTTGCTGAACATCGATATAGTATTTCTTTCAGACAATAGCAACGTTGTTAGAAGCCTTGTAAACAGGTACAAACACATATTTTTTACCAAGATCCTTCAATTTAGACTTAATTCTATTAACACACAGCTTAGCAGGTGACTCAACATAGTTATCTTTATAAAAATTTATTCTGTCGGTGACCTTGGTAATAATCCTATCTTTAAACAAATTAAGTGCATGTTTGTCTGCACTTTCTCGTTTGCACCACTTTTTACAATAATTGGTTACAGCGTCATTAATTATATCAAAACATGCTTGCCAGTTTATTTTGAAGGCAGGCGATATTTAGGCCCTTTTCTAAAGAATTGCCTAACTTCTTTATCTACAACATGTACAATGATGTTAAGATTCCCCGTTAATATATGTCAACATGGGTCATAGCGATATGGGGACGAGGAACAGTCTCAGCTGTTAGGGTATCATGAAAAATGCCTGCAATATCAATAAGGTCAATTCCTTTATTAATGTATTAGTAATTGAAAAACATGTTTCTAGTAGGTTTTTTATGAGAAAAAGAAATGACAGGCATGTCTTGGTTGTCAAAATATACGGGTAAAAGCTTTTGCATATCTGGGTCATGAAAAATGCCTGCAATATCAATAAGGTCAATTCCTTTATTAATGTATTTAATTTTCAAGAACTGTTTTATGTGCTCATCGTGTTTGTCGATTCTCGGATAAAGTCGATGAAAACAGAAAGCATCACTAATTTTTGAACATTCATAGAGCGGACTACTAGTATCACACTCCAAAGAGATTACAGGAATTGAACGAAGTTTAGTGAACAAACCATGCCGCCCATTGTTTTTGAAAACAGTATATAGATCTTTTATATTTACGAGGTTTTTATGTTTGCTTTTGATATGATAATTTACTCTTCGACCATGTGACCTGCGATGGCGTAATTTTGGTGAAGAAATTCCCATGATGTCAATAGAAGCGCACTGAGAAATGTTTCCCTAACCAATGATGTTGTCTTTTAACCCTAGTGTTTAAGCCGTCTGTAGTTTTTTAATCCAAGACTGTTCGCATTCTCTTCTTGATCTTACAAATTCTCTCTTCGATTGATTAGGGGATTTTTCTACAATTTCTAACGGCTGAATTTTGATATATTTTTATCATGGTTATAGATAGAACAGTGTTTTTATATATATGATCTAAACTTTTTTGAGAAGACGATACAAATGTTCCTGGGTACGTCGTTGTAATGGCCGACAGTCTCACAAACGTACTGGATACCACAACCTGGTTTACTTCAGGTAATCAAATATACCAGGCTGGCTGTTGTCAAGAGATGTCAACAGGAATTCCTGCCATTGACATTTGATTTGACCGTGTTTTCCTGGTCGAGGCGAGGACATGTGGCACATTTCCTGGCGTCGCACTTTAGAATTTTAGAAAATCCACGATTGCTTTTATTAAAAAGTGATGTTGTTGTGTATTTAGATTTTTGCAAAGAGTTTCATATTTAAGTTATTTTTAACGGAGTGAGTTTGACTATCGGATTTAGTGATGAAGGTGGTAGGTTTTTCAAATTAGATTGTGAAGGCGCAATCGTGGATTTGACGTATCGTTTTCTTTAATTTTATCTAGATTGTATCATATAATATCACTTAAAAACTGGACTACAAATCATAACAATGTAACTATGAAGAAAATGTCATTGCGAATGTCATCTGTATATCAAAAAATAAATCCCTTAAACGCCACAATCACGGGGAATTGTTTTACCAACTCCACACTGCAGTTGTGATTAAAGGGTATAATAAATGTAAAAAAAATGGATAACAGGAAACACCTACAATGGCTGCAAATTATAATTACATGCCACAATCTGCTATGGAACTACACATGAAGAACATGAATAAGACAAAAGACAAACGTAGACAACGATAGGAACTCGGGACAGCCGGACTTGGTACCGGCACTAGCAAAAGCCCGCGGTAGGGTTATACCGGTTTATGGGTACCCAAACCTCCACTTTATCTGTCCCGTTTCCCTATAGTATAAAAAACATACGAATAACCCAGGTAGACCACTAACTTCATGACCACAATTTTGAAAGGAAAGAAAAAACAATACATAATTTGGAAAGATGGGTCAAGGGGTGTTTGCCGCTAAACTGCCGGCTAGCTCAAGGAGCCTAGTCTGCTGGTAGAACACTGTCGCTCTACGGAAGAAAAATCAAATGCAAAACTTCCCGAAGGGTTTGGTCAGGAATCATCATAGCTTTCAGTAGACATCGGCAGTATCAGTGACAGGACAGTATTATATGCCTTATTTAAGCATTATATATTACCAATGATGATACAAATCATCTCATATTCCAAAACATGTCACCATATATATATATGTAAAGGGGTTCTAAGAAAACAGGATTAGCATATGTTTCTTTCTTTTTCTTAAATTTAAGCCTACACTCTTTAAGAAATTAATATTATTTCAAAGAGGGGTTCCAGTGAGTGATGTCGTAACTGCTCAAAATTAAATAAAGGTATTTTACTGCGTATTTATCTTGTGAAAAAAAAATGTTTTATTTACATTTGACAGATTATCGCGAACCACAATCTTGATAACTTATGACCTAAATCACTGCTCAAACATGAAAAAACACTAACTTGTGTTTTTCTCAATAACAAATTTATTGCAAATAAAAGTTGATAGTATGCAGAAAAGATAAAATCTTCAAGCTAATTAAATCGCTGAGGTTCTTTTTAACAAAAATAAGTCTATCACTTAAGATAAATGTGTGATTGTTGGAAAAGCAAATAAGGATGAATAGTTCCTCTATGGTCAGGTGCGGATTCATTGAGGGGCGGACCCGGCGTACGCCCCCCCCCCCCCCCCCTTAAATCGAAAAACTATGATTTTTTGGTATAAAAATTTTCGCGCCTCGCTACGCTCGGTGATCCTATTTTCCTTTACGCCCCCTAATCGAAAATCTTGGACCCACCCCTGATTTTGTCTGCTATATTGTGAAATACCCAACGTAAAAAAGAAATAAGCAATAAATACAGCAATTAATGTGTCGATGTAATAATGAATCAGTACAGGAGTAAAATTTATAATAATATCTTGTGGCATATTTGTAAAGTAAACATGTCCTTAATGATAATTGGAAAATATCTGAATATATAAATTCATCAATAACATAAGATAAGGTCACCGTAGGGATTCAATGAAAGCAATGTATACTCAACAAAAAAGTTAAGGCACATGATTTTCATTTCCATTTCAAATGCATTAAGTTTCACAAAACAATTTAACTTACACTAGGCAATTAGTCTTTGAAAATTGCACATCATGTTTTTGTGATTATAAGATTAGAAGCTTCAAAAAGTCTATGAGGCCAGTGTTCAATCTGCACATGCTTCCGCGAAAAACGCAAATCACTTAAATTTGAATTACTACCCAAAAGCTTTATCCGTTTTCAATTGCAATCAAATTTTAGTCACACTGAAGCCTTTTATTCCATAATTTCTTTGACTTGATTTGTCAAACGATCTTGTTTAGTCAAAATATTTAATCAATGTACCATGCCCTTCCATATTTTGAAAATGAATCGTACAAAAGTGGAAATTCGTCGATGTGACAAAATGGATACTCTTATATGAGAGTATATGCTCATTTGCCAAATTTAAACAATTTTTAGTACATCAAAGCCTTTAGACAGTTAAGGGATTAACAACTCGATAAAATAAACGTGATTTTCCGATTCTCATAAATAAAAAAAACCTGAAAACTTAAAAAATGCAGAAAATGTTAATAATGGTAAGTGTATACAATGAGCAGTTTCATGTCGATGGGATCAGTGTTTATGCTCGAGCGTAGACTATTTTTGCTCAGTATTTATTAATTGAAGAAGAAGTTGTTAACTTGTTGTAATGTTGTTCTGTTGTAGGTTTTACTTATGGCAATTGTTGTTAAATTTGTTTGTAATACCTGTAGCAGTTATTGTTAAATTTGTTGTAACTGGCATATGCTATATGGGTACCAAATCCTGCTCCAATAGAAAAGAAAATTTGTACTGCTGCGTCAATCCATACCTAAAAGAAAAATTGATAGATGTGTCGTTATAGTCAAATGGCAAAAATAAAAGACATAGCTGAATGGCAATTTCTGCTTTACTGTTATAAAAACTTTTTTAATGTCGTAAAATAAACCTTTCAGATTTCGTTTGGTTTTATGCATTTTAAACATTTTTTTTTTTAAATTATGGATTTCCTATGTTTGGGTTCTAGTGCTGCTGATGAGGACTTAATTTCCGAAATGGCCATACAGCTCATTAAAATTATTGCATGTTCATTTACTTCATATCCTTTCTTAAAATACTTGAACGTGTTCAAGAGACATACAATAAATAGATGTTACTACTGTACTATTAGTTTTTGTCTTTTGAAAAGCAATAAATATCTGAGACATTTAAATGATTCGTTGTGGTCTTAACTTAATTACCTATACATTTTGTTTTCATTTTAATGCATATGTGCCTTTTGACTCGATTATAATTAACAATAATATCTTGAAGATATTGTTAATTTTGTTCTTATTTTTTAAATAACAAGTACCTGTGGATCACCTAATCTGCTCATATTTGGAGTAATAAAATAACTGACACCTTCTGCAGCACCAGGCAGCATAGCTCCCCTTATCAACAGAATGGTCAGAATGAGGTAAGGTATTGTTGCTGTAAACCAAACAACCTGTAATATCAACAGAATGGTCAGATAATAACTAAATACCGAAGTTACTGTGAATTTATTTTCTGCATATGCGCATTTCGACAACTTATGTCTCATCAGTGCAGATAAAATCTAAACATTTGGAAGACCAGAAACTCGAAGATGTTTAAAAACTGATAGAGAACAAATAAATGAGGTAAGGTATTGTTGCTGTAAACCAAACAACCTGTAATATCAACAGAATGGTCAGAATGAGGTAAGGTATTGTTGTTGTAAACCAAACAACCTGTAATATCAACAGAATAGTCAGAATGAGGTAAGATATTGTTGCTGTGCACCAAACAACCTGTAATATCAACTGAATGGTCAGAATGAGGTAAGGTATTGTTGCCGTAAACCAAACAACCTATAATATCAACAGAATGGTCAGAATGAGGTTAGGTATTGTTGCTGTAAACCAAACAACCTGTAATATCAACAGAATGGTCAGAATGAGGTAAGGTATTGTTGCTGTAAACCAAACAACCTGTAATATCAACAAAATAGTCAGAATGAGGTAAGGTATTGTTGCTGTAAACCAAACAACCTATAATATCAACAGAATGGTCAGAATGAGGTAAGGTATTGTTGCTGTAAACCAAACAACCTGTAATATCAACAGAATAGTCAGAATGAGGTAAGGTATTGTTGCTGTAAACCAAACAACCTATAATATCAACAGAATAGTCAGAATGAGGTAAGGTATTGTTGCCGTAAACCAAACAACCTGTAATATCAACAGAATGGTCAGAATGAGGTAAGGTATTGTTGCCGTAAACCAAACAACTGTAATATCAACAGAATGGTCAGAATGGGGTAACGTATTGTTGCTGTAAACCAAACAACCTATAATATCAACAGAATGGTCAGAAAGAGGTAAGGTATTGTAATCTGTAATCCAAACAACCTATAAATTAAAGACAAATTTTCTGTTAAACATGTCATTGCTGAATAATCGAACAAATTGATTAATCACTTTTATTTAATAATAAATGCAGCACAAACTTTAATTAATAAGGAAATAGTAAAAAGAACCGCCTGATACGATCCA
This sequence comes from Modiolus philippinarum, assembly GCA_002080025.1. NCBI lineage: Eukaryota > Metazoa > Mollusca > Bivalvia > Mytilida > Modiolidae > Modiolus > Modiolus philippinarum. The sequence goes on along the minus strand of MJUU01012312.1, from coordinate 81,705 downwards.
GTCTGGCGGGTATGAGGATTCCTCTCTATTCGAGTAGTCATGTCATGCCATGGGAAAGCTTCATGGTAAACCATTGAAGGCAATCTCTTTGGAGAAGCGCCGCACCGCATGTAGTATAAAGACACCATTTATATTTTTTCGCCACTACAGCAGACTCATAAGGGCCTATACAAGGTTGAATTTCTTGTTACTATCCCATTCTTGCCTTTTCCACTGGCCACGGAAACCAATTGCAACGACTTTTCACCCTCGTTTTTTTTTTCTTACAAAATTTACGAATTAACGTATTTTCGTCCTGATATAGGATCATATAGCTGAAATATTGCTCACTTGACGTAAAATTCTACTTTTTTCGTTGAATCAAATAATTTTTTAATCAACGCTAAAAACTGAAATCATTCATTCACACATTCACCAGGTTTGAGTTCATATGGACCTTTTTTATTCTCTTTGTAACCATTACCGATACCATTGAACTGATTTCATTTTACATATATATTTCTAAGATTAACGTTTATAAATGATTCCAGCTTAACTGAAAACACCTGTCTAAATGAAAAACTATTAATTGCATTTTATAATTATCCTCAAGAAATATTAACATTGAGTTGTTTTCAATTTAACTACGTACAACAAACAGTTATATACCGTATTAGTGGTAATTTTCGATAGGACTTAATTTTCGCTTTATTTGCGGTTATTTTGATGTGGCGAAAAATTGCATACCGCGAAGTATAATTAATATGATACTTTATACAGGAAATTATAATGAATCGCAAATATTTCAGTCACGCGAACATAAACTTATATTAGAAAGAAATCGCGAAAATTGCGACCGGTGAAAATAACTATTAATACGAAATTAATCGTCTCTAATTAACAAAGAACTGACACAGCCGTAACTAGAGTCTATACACGTATAGAGAATCCTAATTTACCTTTCCTGCACTTTTAACACTTTTCCACAGACAAAAGTACAACGTTATGAACGTGAGTAATGTGCAAAGTACAAGTTGCCATCTGATGCCACCTAAATTTGCCAAACCATTACTTTTGTGCAAACCTAGCATGCCACGTCTGAAATAATAAAAAAAACTTCACTTATTGAAAGACAAGTAAATACTATTTTACACTTATGTGTATACTTAAACTTGCTACATACATATAGCAGTAAGAAATTAGGGACACTTTTTCAAAAGTTTTTTAATTTGTATAGGAGTTACATTCCTACTTTTACAGTGCTAAGCACAAATGTCAAAACCTATACAGTATTCCGAAAGATTGGGGTTGGTAGACCATTTTTTATATTCACTGTTAAAACAGCAACCCTTACTGTCAAAATTCTGAAGCAATATTAATTTAGCAATTTTTAATTTGCGTCGTTTGACGTTACTAACCGACTGATATATTGAAAAAAATGGACATCCTGGACATTCAAAATGATAATTTGGTCATTTGTGTTACTGATACCTTATAAAAAACAAAAAAGATACACTTACAAAGCAGAAAAGGGAATCATTTGTAAATTATCTACCTTTACCAAGTTAGTTATATATGGTCAAATATATAGGAAAATCATTGAAATAGCAGATCAATAAACTGCTTTGATATCAAATTTAAAATAATCCTCCCTTTGACCAAATGTAACTGACTTTATCCAAGGCACCAATCGACAATCCTTCTCATTCATACGTTTTAACATACTAGAGGCTCAGAGACTGAGCCTGTATCGCTCACCTGGCAAAATGCTTCTACGCCATACATGACTAAAAAAGATGTTTCCTTACCAATGGGGTCAAATTTTTAGCTATGTTCTTCATTAGCAACCATGTTTTTTGTGTGATCCTATTGAAATGAATGATTTTTGCAAAGGACCTTATATACATTTCAGAGATGATGATTATAAGGATGGTTATCTCATTCCTGGCTCCAATGTAAAACTATGTTCTGCACTGAAGGCCATCTTTTTTGTCAGATCCAAGTACCTTCCATACATCCTCACTGTAAAGATTGGTTGAATTTGCTTCAGTAGCGTCAGAGGAGATAGCCAATAGATGCTTTTCCCTTAGGGTCCCATGTTAGACTATGTTCTGCGCTGGCAGCCATGTTTTTAAAGGAATCGGAAAAATTTCGGCAGTCTCCATAAAAGACCTTCCATACATCATTCCTGTAGAGATAGCAAATACATGTTAAACTATGTTTTGCGCTGGCGGCATTGTTTTCTCACGGATCGAAAAAATTTCAGCAAACTAAGAAAAGGACCTTCAATACATCATTCCTGTAACGTTTGGTTCAATTTGCTTCAGTAGCTTCAGAGGAGATAGTCAATATATGCTTTTCCCATAGGGTTCCATGTAAAAGTATGTTCTGCACTGGCGGCCATGTTTTTTTTTCGCAGATCAAAAAAATTTCGGCAAACTAAGCAAAGGACCTTCCATACATCATTCCTGTAAAGTTTGGTTCCATTTGCTTCAGTAGCTTCAGAGGAGATAGCAAATATATGCTTTTATCATAGGGTCCCATGTTAAACTACGTTCTGCGCTGGCGGCCATGTTTTTTCACGGATCGAAAATATTTCGGCAAACTAAGTAAAGGACCTTCCATACATCATTCCTGTAAAGTTTGGTTCCATTTCCTTCAGTAACTTCAGAGGGGATAGCAAATATTAGCTTTTTTCATAGGGTCCCATGTTAAACTATGTTCTGTGCTGGCGGCCATGTTTTTTCACGGATCGAAAAAATTTCGGCAAACTAAATAAAGGACCTCCAATACATCATTCCTGTAAAGTTTTGATTCAATTCGCTTTAGCAGCTTCAGAGGAGATAGCAAATATATGCTTTTTCCCATAGGGTCCAATGTTAAATCTAAGTTCAGCGCTGGCGGTCATGTTTTTTGGCGGATCGAAAATATTTCGGCAAACTAAGTAAAGGACCTTCCATACATCATTCCTGTAAAGTTTGGTTAAAATTGGTCCAGTGGTTTCAGAGGAGATAGCCAAAATGTGAAAAGTTTACGGACGACGACGACGACGGACGCCAAGTGATGGCAAAAGCTCACATGGCCTTTGGCCAGGTGAGCTAAAAATGATCCAAAGCACCAATCGTAAGCCTTCGTTTGTAAACTTTGGTTTTTGATATTCGCTTCCAGGATTAAACGTTGAAGATTTACAGTCAGAGATAAATGGGTTAAGAGTCTCATCAAACACAATGATTAAACATGAATGATGAATGTGATTACTGTGTTATGATTATGGAATATTTTTTAATCTTTTTCTTCATTTTGTTGTCTAAAAATTATCTGTAGAATAGTGGTAAAATTGATAAAGATAAAATCTATTGGGAGGGTATCAATCATAAATTTTACAAGGTGTATCTTTTATAGTTCACAATTTCAAAGGATCAAAACATTTAATACTTTGAACATGCCTTACCTACCATTATCAGCTAATAATTGCATGCTTATCTCAAGGTATAATCATCTTTATGCTAAAAATACAAAAAGACCAGAAAAAAATCTTGAAACTGCACTTTACTCTGTCTCTACTTAAAACTCTTTCATTCGTTTTGCGAATTTTACAGTTGCATTACAAGCAATTTATTGTGGCTCAATTATGTAGTTAGGACTCATGGTGCATAAAAGGTTCTGAGGTCAAATGATTATCCTGCTCACTTGTCTTTATTATATCATTAAAACATCATTCCATTGGTCATGCCGGATTATCAGACAATACGAGACAACTCTTGTGTAATTAAAGGCAGAAATGATTGCCTCGAAAACCAGTAATGACTGAAAACCTGACCTTTTGAAAAACGCATACCTCCTAAAAATCAACTATTTTTCAATTTGAAGTGTCCTTAGAATATAGTCCACACGATAACTGCTTTACTAGATTTTAATTGACGCAAAAAAATTAAACTGGATTTATATTATCAGACTCAATAACCTTTGGCTCAACAGTGGTATTTTAATTAGTGTTCCAACTTCATGTATTGAAATGTTGATTATTTTTCTAAAAAGAACTTATTTCGGTGCTAAGCAAAACTCAGAAATCCAGTATTCAAGATCATATTAAAAGTAATACTGGAGGAGGTTATCCATGTGTAAACGCAGCAAATTAAATCACAAAGTGAATGGATAAAACTTCTCCAAAATAATCATAATTATTAATTTAATTCATAAAAAAAATGTTGAATATCAAAAAGGATTGAACTATTTTGCCCGGGCGTTGACCAGTGGAATATGATGGTAGATCAACATCTACAATTGCTATTATTTGATCATTTTTATATAAAAATATTTATTAGCAAAGCTTATTGCTGAAGGCTTCATGGTGACTTCAAGATGAAAAACAACAATAACCATTGATTGGTTTTACCATGTATTTGTAGAAATTTTGTCTCGTGTACAATTAGTTCATTCCCTTGCATTATTTATGTAGTAAGTCTTTCCAAAATTTAAGTTTGGTGTAAGTTTGGTGTAAATATGTAGATTAAGGTGGCACGGGGATCTAAAAAATTTCAGAGAGATTCTTTTCATATTTCCATGACTAATACTTTGTTATAAGAGCATGCAGAAAATAAAATAAAAATCTGTCAAGTAAAAATCAGCTATTTTACTTGAAGTAAACGGGAAAACAAAATTTTAATTTATTTTATTTATATCAGAGGAAATTTTTTAATTTGGTAAATAACTAGCTAATATACTTGCCTTCGATTTACATGAGAACTCATTTTTGAACGAATGGCAAAAAAACTTATTGTTTCCTATTATTTCTATGCAAATTATCTCCCCTTAATATTACAGGAGTTTAATGAAAATGTACAATATTCTGCGTGGTAACCCAATTAAAGTGGTATATTTGATCAAATTTAGCAGTTCTAAGATATCGAAAATCATTTTGCCAACATTCCCATAGTGAATTTGATTTTTCAGGCCTAAAAAAATACCTGTGTTACCAGTAATACACTCTTCGAAATTAGGGTCGGTAGGTAGGCATTTTTTTTTATTTTTCCAAAACATTTTACATAGACATATAGAGATTATTTACTAGTCTGTAACAGTGCTTCTTTAAAAATTGCCAAAAAAACTTTAGAGTAGGCATTTTTAGCCCAACAAATTTAGGGTTGGTATGGTTACCGGAAACACAGATTTTTTTTATTCAGCCTCATCAGATACGCAAAACTCCAGTACTACCTTAAATGGAAGGAAACAACTATTTCGACAAAACAAAATTTTGCTACGCGCTTTTTGAAATCTTTCTTGTGAATAGTAAGGATGACATTTCTCCTACTTAGCATTCAGAAACGGCTAAACAATAAACTTTTGACTCGTTGCCTTTTGTCTATCTTTTAGGATGATGAAGGAAATGATATGGAGTAAAATCAAATAAGACAAATTTTCTACAAATACATGATAAAACAAGCAAAAGAACAACGCATTTATCGTTGTTCTTCAAGAGACCACTGAAGCAAGTATGTGACAAAATATCAAAATGCACTTGCAGATATAAGAGCTAGTTCTAAAATTTATTAAATTAAAGACTATATTCGATGATCCAAGCTCTTTGGTGTTAATTTTTGGTTCTTCAGATTACTTGTTCTCCGTGAGATTTTTTTATATATTTTCATTTTTTTTTTTTTCCAAAACTTGATTTTTTTCAGCGCAGAAGTTAATGTACTAAGGCCAAACCAATTTAATTCTCTGTTTGGCGTCAACTTTGTTTTTGAAATGTAGGCGGGCGGGAGGCAAACAAATAAAAACAAAATAAAAAACAAGGAGGAAATTTTTGAAATCAACAAATTTTGATGTGAATTATGTACATTAAAAGTCAATTCCGTTGACCCCATTTCAGTTTATTCAGAGTTTTTAGCTCACCTGACCCAAAGGGTCAGTGTGTGCTATTGCCATCACTTGGCGTCCGTCGTCCGTTAACTTTTCATATTTTCATCTTCTCCCCTGAATCCACTGAAACAAATTAAACCAAACTTAAAAGGAATGATGTATGGAAGGTCTTTCACAAAGATTGCTCATTTTGTTCCGATCCGATAAAAAAACATGGCCGGTAGGGCGGAACTTAGGTTTAACATACGACCCTATGGGAAAAATCGCATTTTCAGCAACTCCTCTGAAACTGCTGAAGGAAATTCAACCAAACTTTACAGGAATAATGTACTAAAGGTCCTTTAGAAAGATAGCTCATTTTATTCTGATTCGACAAAAAACATGGCCGCCAGCACGGAATATAGTTTAACATTGGCCCTATGGGAATTTCACATTTTCATCTTTTCCTCTCAAACCACTGAAGCAAATTTAACCAAACTTTACATGAATGATGTATGTAAGGTTCTTTACAAAGGTTGCTCATTTTGTTCTGATCTGATAAAAAACATGGATGCCAGCACGGAACTTAGGTTTAACATAGGACCCTATGGGAAAAATCACATTTTCAGCAACTGCTCTGAAACTGCTGAGGTAAATTCAACCAAACTTTACAGGAATGATGTACTAAAGGTCCTTTAGAAAAGATTGCTGATTTTATTCTGATTCCACAAAACAAAAACATGGCGCCAGCACGTAACATAGTTTAACAATGGCCCTATATGTAATTCACATTTTCATTTTTTCCTCTGAGTGAAACCACTGAAGCAATTTCAACCAAACTTTACAGGAATGATGAATGTAAGGTCCTTTACAAAGGTTGCTCATTTCGTTTTGATTCAAGAAAAAACATGGCCACCAGCACCGAACTTAGGTTTAACATAGGACCCCACGGGTAAAATCACAATTTCATCTACTCCTCTGAAACTACTAAAGCGAATTCAACCAAACTTTACAGGAATGATGTACTAAAGGTCCTTTACAAAGATTGCTCATTTTATTCCGATTCGACAAAAAACATGACTGCCAGCACGGAACATAGTTTAACATTGGCCCTATGGGACATTTACATTTTCATCTTCTCCTCTGAAACCACTGAAGCAAATTCAATCAAACTTTACAGGAATGATGAATAGAAGGTCCTTTACAAAGGTTGCTCATTTTGTTCTGATCTGATAAAAAACATGGATGCCAGCACGGAACTTAGGTTTAACATAGGACCCTATGGGAAAAATCACATTTGCATCAACTGCTCTGAAACTGCTGAAGCAAATTCAACCAAACTTTACAGGAATGATGTACTAAAGGTCCTTTAGAATGATAGCTCATTTTATTCCGATTCGACAAAAAACATAGCCGCCAGTATGGAACATAGCTTAACATTGGCCCTATGGGAAATTCACATTTTCATCTACTCCTCTGAAACCACTGAAGCAAATTCAACCAAACTTTACAGGAATGATGTACTAAAGGTCCTTTACAAAGATTACACATTTTTTTCCGATCAGATAAAAAACATGACCGCATTTTCAACATCTGCTTTGAAATTTTTTGTTGGGATCCAACAACAAAAAAATGGCTCCCAGCATGGAACTTGGTTTGAAATGGTACCCCAATATTGAAACATCTTTTTCATCACATATGCTGAAATTATTGAAGCAAATTCAGTCAAACTAAGGTTGCTTATTTTGTTTTAATCTGATAAAATCAAGACCTCAAGCGCAGAACATATTTAACATAGGATCCTATGAGATAAACATCACTTTCATCACCTGTTTTTTGTCAGATGAGCGATTCATGCTCAGTATCTGAGCCTCTAGTTTTTTTAAGTTTCTAGTAGTAGTATAAATTTGTTTTCTTATTAATCGAAGCTTAAGCTAGAATCGTTCAAGTGATGGTATATTGGGCGCACAAAAAGTTCAACGATGGCAGAAAAACACAAAAAAAATCTGGATTTTAAATGAAAAATGAAAAATATTCTTTGTTTTCTCCTAAAATCACACATTTTTCAATGCGCGCGCTGACGCCAAACATAGAAATAACTTGTCTTGGCCTAAAGCTAAGTCTTAACCCAATTGTGTATATGTTTTAAATCATTTATTTAAAACCGTAACGATTCCCTATTCTAAACAAATTTTATATGGCAAAGGCAAATAAAAAAAACTTAAATGACAAAAAGAGCCAACATGTACCTTATATGTTATGGTGAACAATGGATTTGTTTTAAATCTTACTTTATCTTGTGAGAAATAGCTTGAAAACGAATTCCACTTACTCGAAGAATTCAAATGTCGATGAGACTGAACTGTTGCTGTTGTACGTTCTGTTCTTGTATGTCTGGTTAGTGTCCCATTCTATTTCCCAGCAGTTATCTGAATTGAATTCATTCTCGCATGAGGTCCAAGGTAGTGATGACGTAAAGGAAGAAAACATGTAATAAAATGACCAGGCAATAACCATGTTGTAGTAAAACGCAACGATATATGCCATGAAGCAGGAAGCATATCCAATACCTATAAGTAGAAAATATTATCCAACTATAGCCTATCTGTCAGGTAAATGCAAAAAATTATTGACACAAGAAAAGAAATTGACAGATGTTAACTGATCTTTTTTAAGTGCTATGATAAAACGTAACGTCAATTAATCTTTTTATCAGCAAAAGACGTTAATAACAATACAATAACAGAATTGTCAAGAGCAGAAATCCAAAGGGTAAAAAGACAAAATAGGTGCAAAAGATTGTAAACCGCAATGGTTGTGACTTGGTACAGGCATTTTAAAAGAAATCGTTGGTTAAGCCGATTTTATGCCACGCTCAACTTCCCTTTCCATTGCAGTAGTGTCTGGAAGCAACTCAGCAGCAATTACCACTGAAAGGTTATAGACAAAGAAAAGTAATAAGTAAACAAGAATCTCAAATTACAGTTCGAACTGAAACTTCAAATTGTTCCTTAAGGGACCGATGTTTATCAAAAATAGAATAAAAAAAGATAACAGGAAACAAAAACATCTTTTTGATGCCCTGATTATTAATCATCAAAAGGTGGTACCGGCGATAACTTTGCCTATTGAGAATATCCGAATGATTGGTGCTAGCTCTTTCGAAACGAATGTTTATATTTACCGCGTATTCGACCAAATGTCAATAAAACAATGTAATAACTTGGGATTGCAACCAACCCCATGATCATTTTGAATGTCTCGGAAGTCCATTGCTTTGCGTTGCACTACACCTAGATTATTTTCGGTAAACATTAAATACTATTTTGGGAGACATTTTTGTAAAATTCGGTCGAAACATTTGAACAATATGTGACAGTGTTTTATTGAAATATGATTGAAGTATTTCATTCCAGTTGATTTCTAGCATCAGCTTTAGACTTGTATTAAAAGCTTAATTATATTGTTCATTTGAGAATGATTTGAATAATGAGCTTATTACCCATACCTTATTCTCATATTTTCTTACCACTGGCTAAAAATGTGCGTGGGTAAAGTATACAGTAAAGTATGTTATCACACTTTTACAATCTTGATTCACTCTGTGCAATTATGGGTGCTATTGTTCAGTGATTATATAACCTGATGTGTGCTATTTTGGGGAAGAAAAGTTTTAATGGTTTATCAAAAAGTAATTTCTTTGAACTTCTCCCGTTAAAATAATTTTGATTTTCTTTGAATTGAACGTAAACGGCTGAAATCATAGAATAAGAAAGAAGTGTACTTCATTATTTGCGTAAATGTCTAAAAATCATTTGAAGAATAACAGTTAAACGAAATAATTAATTAGGTTTGTATGCGTAGAATACTTTTAATGACTATCTAAAATATATACCTCCTGTTGCTGACAATGATTTTAAAATGAAAAACATCTTATGATCTCAATAACCTGACATTATTTTTTGTAATACGATGAATAGCCAATATTTATAGGTCCGGGAGAAAAGTAAGTGAGAACCGAACCGTCAGTCAAAAGAACGAACTATCCATGGACAAAGGCAACATCGGAAACACTAAGAAACAAGGACACCGCTTGAGTACGGCACAAAAAAGAAAAATGAAGACACACATACAGATCAACAACACCGACCCAATAAATGGGTGAGATCAGATGTACCGTAGAGTAAGTATCTCCTGCTTCTTATAAGACACCTGCCGTGTTGAACATGTCAACTCCGGTAGTAAAGTCAAATCCGATAGAAGAAAACCAAACTTTAGTTGTAGAGGGAAAGATCTGTTGTCCTCTGGGAATATATGAATCTAACACCGGTGAAAAGGCAAGATCAAGAAATCTCCGACACCCAAGGGTAAGATTTCAATATTTCTCTGACGAGGCTTGCCGAGTCAGAGAACCATTGAAATCTTACCCGAGGGTGTCTGAGATTTCTAAATCTTGCATTTTCAACGGTGTTTGATTTATTTTCTCACTTTTGTAATCAAGAACTACGATTTATTTACCGCCAAGCCGTACTTGACATCCGACGTTCCTAAGCGACGTCAATGACGTCTGAATACGTTGCTTGGTAATTTCTGTCTTGTAACAAGGAAATCTCACACCGCTAAAAATAGGAACTGTCCTGTCTCAAAAGTGAGAAACAGATATCACGTAACGATCTATAAGATCGTGATGTCGGCCGTAAAACTTCTGTAGTGATGAATTTTAAGTTTTTGGTAACGTACCCTATTTGAAAGCAACTGGGCTCTATCAAGGAAGTCACTATAGCGACCACAAGCCCTTGAGTAACGAATGAGTTGTGAGATGTAAACTCCATATGCTGGTGCTTTTGGAATGTTGCCACAAAGAAAAGGAAAAACGTTTAGAATATCTGTCTTTATCCGTAAATGACAGGGACAGTCATTGTCAAAAGAATGCTTGCCTCGGACAGAAAAGACAAAGACAAGACAATGTTAGTCATTCACAGTCTAGTAAAAAGTCTACAATGTCTGTATGTCCTGCTGAAAGTCATTCTAAGACATTTGCGAGTTTCAAGTGTTTGTCCATGACTATGAACTATATCGACAGACAATGACAGTCAAGGTAAATTTTAAGAATGTTTGAGATTGACTGTCGATATCACCAGAAGACTGACACAGTCAAATGGTAAAATTCCGCCAACGACTGTCGATGTCAATTAAAGTACACTACAGACAAATACAGCATTTGTCAGTCTTTTTCAGTCCTTGGTAGTCACTAGCAGTCGAAAAACGTCTGCTGCTGGTGCAGATATCTTTTTCAGCTGTTGGAATCAAAAGTCAGAAGTCAAATTTAGGGAACAGAAGTAAAATAAAGTGGGAAAATTACCTCCAAAACTGGAAGAAAGAATTCTATTGTAATGATAAAAAGAAATACAAAACGGTATCAAAACGTTCTTTCCCAAACGCCCTTGTTTACATGAAATATAAAACCATAGATTTGCAGATTTGAAATAACATTCGTGCACGTTATGATATTATTGTACAAAGAAATATTTGTAGATAATAAACTAATAATATTCCAATAATCTTGGAAAATTGTTTATAAGACAAGTACATATCTCTGATGAAATCTTTCAAGGTAATAATTAACTTCAATTGGTGTTCAAACATTTATATATCGTAGAGTACTAGTACATGTACTATGTAAAGACTAAAAATAATAATTCCCATGAAACAAAAAGTAAACTTTAGTTCTGTAGATAGGAAATGATGGAATGTGGATTAAATGCACATGAGACAAAGTTTCTACTGTTACAAATTTAAAAAAATCAAAACCCTAAACCAAAAATTTCCAAAAGGAACAAATTATCGTCTTCTGTAAAGAACAGAGCTAAAATTTCAGTTTGGCAGACTGTGAGACAGATTTACTGTAAGCAGATTGAAAAGAACAGACATTGTATTGTATGTCCCCATTTTTCATTTTCTGTCGCACATGCTGCGATGACATTGTTTCTTTGTATTTTCTGATGTTGTTTTTGTCATTGTCTTTGAAGTGACTATTCTTTTTTCACTTACTTAGACATATTGACCCAATGAACAATTCCAACAAAGTCTGCATCTGTTTGAGACAACGGCAGTAGAATACCGAATGAACAAGGGAAGCGATGACTACAAAAATCGAAGACCAAAGACATGGCAAAAACGGTAACAGATAAAACAAAGACAAAACAAGGACGTGAGACAGCTACAATGCACGGAAATAAAAAGATAACATTAAGAACTAAGGCACTCATAGTGTGAACTCCCATGAAAACCGGGAGTGCTCAGGTGCTCCGGAAGGGTAAGCATGTCCTGCTCCGCTAGCGGCACCCGTCACACTATCAGTGAGTCAATCCAGGGTTGAGTCAAATCCGATTATGTCAAATCCGTGAAGACGTGAAATCTAGCTGAAAATGTCCGTTTTCATTTGGGACACAGACACGTCATATCTGTCAATGATGTCATGGTGACGGCCATAGAATTTCTGAAGGGATGAAAGTAACATAGACTGAACAAATCCCTGACTAAGCAGCTTTTGGGACAGTGTTTTTGCTCTAACTAAAAAGTCACTGTATAAACTGCATGCCCGACAGTAACGAATCAACTGTGAAATGTACACTCATTTAATTACAAATTAATGAAGGCAGTTTTCACTTTTCAAGAGGGAAGGTGGAACTAAATACAATATTTTCATTTGTACCTTTAAAACCAAGAAATACCAATTTAGATTCAACAAAATAGGTCATGAGTAGAATACTTTCACAGAAGATAAATGTACATTTATACAAAAGTGCCTCTTTCTCTGTTAGTAATTTCAATATATGCTATATATTTGGGGAATAAATTTGGCTACGGGGTCCAACCCTTTTAGAAGGGCTACGGAATGCAGCAAAAGGGATCCGGGCTCCAACAATAGGGCACCCGAGCTTAACTAGCAGGGCTTGAGGTTCCACTCACTGGGCTCCGGGCTCCGTATCCGTGGGCTCTCTGGGCTATCAGAGAGCTGCGCCGTCCGTGTTATTACCCAACCATATGGCATACAAGTATAGCCTAAGTGGGGAATTTCTACGGGACATCCTGCATGTAC